>CM076569.1:119603386-119743003 GCA_034641835.2 Pinus albicaulis
GAAAAGGAAATCTATCTTTTGTAACCTCCCATATCGGGAGAATATTAAGATTACCCACTTATTAGATCCCATGCATAGATTTAAAAATGTTTCATATTATTTATGGAGGCACATATCAATGAAAAAAAGTGACACATTGGTTGTTAGGTAAGATCTTATTATTTCAAAAAATAAAAAGAAACATAGTCCAAGACGATTAGAAAGTGCAGGCTTAGAGGCAGGTGTTGGTCCCTTTAATTCATGGTATTTCAAAGAAGGTGATGTCCCATGGATTTAAAAAAAAAGATGATATTTCTTTGGCAAAGGAAGTTATAATGGGTTTGAGGGTGCCATCTTCATACGGGTCTTCATTACGACGCTTCTTCAGCATGGATGACCATTTTTCGGGGTTGAAATCACATGACCATTTGAACATTCTAAGAGTACGTATAATGTCAAAAGCATGATTTTATTATTTTTTATATTAATAAATTGTATCCCATGCAACTAATTTTGTATATTATTGCACATGTTTATAACTTTGCAGTATCATTGTCCTTTGTTTGTGTGTGGGTGTGTGAAACATGAATTCCCTCAAGACCTAGTACGTGCCATATCTAAATCATCTGCATTTGTACGTTGGATCACGTCAAAGGAGATTCATGTGGCTAGCATTCTACGGTGGCGTCAAGAGATAGTTGAGATTGTTTTTATGTTTGAGAAGGAAATTCTGACGAGTTTTACGGACTTGCAGGTTCATGTTCAAATCCACCTAGTAGATGAGGTTGAATTAGTTGGGGTGGTTTCTTGTCGTTGGATGTTCTTCTTAGAGAGGTACATGAAGAAATTGAAAGGTTTTGTTCGAAAAGGGGAAAAACCCGAGGGGTCTATGGAAGAAGGGTACATATCGTATGAGTCTTTCTATTATGCCAATTAGTACATCAAGAAAATCGACAACAGGCTAGGTGCGGTGATTTGGGACGATGAAAGGGACGAAGACAAAAAAGAAGGGGAGTTGCTCCAAATGAATGGAAAAAGAGCTTGATAAAGAGTAAGCGACTTATAATTTTTTAAATTTATACAAAGTAAATATTCATGTTGAACTTTGATATAATGTATATTTTGATCTCTATGTACTATATAATGTTGGTTTGATTTCATCAATGAATGCAGAAATTGAAGCAATCAATAAATTTTTTCTTTACAATTTCGAAGCGACACAACCGTGGGTCGCATTGTACGAACATAAGAGGATGAAATGGGATAGTGACATGAAAGAATTCAGACGGTTGAATGGTAGAAGTGTGCCTTATCCCGATCATTTAAAAGAAAATATGCCAAAAATATGCCCCAACTGTTGGGTTGTTGACCAAGTCAGAGAGAAATACGGTGCGACTGGTCGCTACCCACGTGTTGAAGAGGATGCACTAAATGTAGGGATTGGGTGCAAAAACTCGGTAATAATCTATTTAATTTATGTTTACATTTGAAACTTAATAACACACCTTTCAAATGTAATTACATCTATATTTAGTATTTTAAATGTTGGGTTATTATAAGACACATGACACTATGATTTTTTAACTTTTTTTTATAGGTGCATTTGTTACTATCTATGTGGGCATATGGACACCATTTTTGCACAAAAAATGCCGATGATGGAAACATCACACAAGACTGTGGAGTGGAAATCGAGTTCGATCAATCCAGTCATTCTAGCCATCATGATCAAAACCTAGTATGAGGGACGTTAGGTTACGTCGGAAAGATACAAGAGATAATTGAAGTGGATTTCTCTTCTT
Organism: Pinus albicaulis; assembly: GCA_034641835.2. Lineage (NCBI taxonomy): Eukaryota > Viridiplantae > Streptophyta > Pinopsida > Pinales > Pinaceae > Pinus > Pinus albicaulis. The sequence continues at coordinate 119,605,168 of CM076569.1, forward strand.
TCCAATGTGTTATTTTTAGGTGCAAGTGGTGGGACACCTTTGATGGAATAATGTAAAGTAAGGTCGCGATAGTAGGATGATATATATCAACTCTAGAAAGATGTGGGATGAAGCTAAGGAGCCCTATGTTTTCCCCAAACACTACAACGAGTGTTTTTTGACCCAGATGCGTTGGAGGGATTGGTGGTTTGTATTGAGACATGAACCTAGATCAAAACATATTTTTGAGAACAATAGTGTTATCATGCCATGCGAGTTGGAAGATAATGAGGGTGATCATGAGAACCGACAGTGATATGGTACATGTTGTTTCATCAATATTTATACTTTTTAAGATGGGTTTTTATAAAGAAGAGGACTTAACTACCTTATAAATTATAAGTTGACTCTTTTTTTCGAAACATTTTAATATGTATTTTGAATTAATTGGTAATTTGCATTGTGTTAATGTTAAAATCAGTGTTTCACTTGATAATTTGCAATTATGTTGATCTCAAAAACAATGGCGTATTGTAAAAAGTTCTTTTTTTGTATGTAAGATCATAATAAAATAATGATAATTCTAAAGTACATAAATTTATTTGCATTATTTTCTAAACTTTATTATGTTACAAAAATTCATATTATTCTAGATTTATTATTTTACAATTATTTAAAATTTTACAAATTTACAAATTTAAAATTTTAATAAAATCATTTCACATTAATACAATTAAAAATTTACAAATATTTTACATACAATTACAATTAAAATTACAATTATCATTATAATTATAATTACAATTTTACAATTTTACATACAATTACAATTAAAATTACAATTTTACAATTACAATAATTTCAGAGTAATACAATTAAAATTTTACAAATATTTTACATACAATTACAATTTTAGAATTTTATATACAATTACAATTACAATTTTACAAATTTACATATATACAATTACAATTACAATGTCAATTACAATTACAATCATTTCACAATAAAGCAAATATTACAATTACAATTAAAATTTTACAAATATTTTACATACAATTACAAATACAATTACAATTTTAGAATTTTACATACAATTACAATTACATTTACAATTTTACAGTTTTACATACATACAATTACAATTAAAATAACAATTACAATCATTTCACAATAAATTAAATATTACAATTACAATTAAAATTTTACAAATATTTTACATACAATTAGAATTAAAATTACAATTACAAATATAATTACAATTTTAAAATTTTACATACAATTAGAATTAGAATTACAATTTTACAATTTGACATATATAAAATTACAATTAAAATTAAAATTACAATCATTTCACAATAAATTAAATATTACAATTACAATTAAAATTACAGTTATAAATACAAATACAATTTTACATATAATTAGAATTAAAATTTCAATTACAATCACGACATAATATTTAATAAATATCATGATCATTTAATATTAAATTAAATAGACATCACGATCATGATAAACAATATCGTACAAACATCATATTCGACTAAAAAACACATTCAAATTCACTAACATCATCATCATCATGATCATCTAACAAAACACAATTAGCATTGTATAACGTCATCTCAACACAAACATCAAATATACATCTCATGTCAAATAACTGCTATCACATACACATCTATCTGCAAGTTTCACATTAAATGAACATATCTAACATCACCTAACAATATACACATCATGATGATCACCAACATGTAATTAAGTACAACTGCAACATGAGCATAAAATACATGGACCATATATATACATATATATAATTGTATAATGTCAAAAATATACAACTATAATATAAATGTCAAATTTCAGCTGTTGGTACATCATCTATAGTAGTACTAGTTGAGGCCTGCTCAGTCAATGGTGCAGCCTCGACAAGCTCAGATACGTGCCGATCATCACATGCCTGCTGACCTGGTACTGGTGCCTCATGCTGATCAGGATCAATTTTCAGCTACTCATCGTGATGACTCGACATGGTCGATGGTCCAGCCTGCTCATGATCATGAGTACTGCTGGATGCTGCAGGCTTCTGACTCAATGTGAATGATGGTCCAACATTCTCTCCATCATGACTGTTGGTCGATGCTGCAGGCTACTCATCTAGTGCAGCGTGAGGTGAACGATGATCACACCGATGATCATGATCATTAGATGATGCATCGCTGCTCGTGGACTGCGACGTGCTGCATCTCGACCACGCCTATAACGTTGAAGGGCCCTCCTCAACTGCATAACTACGCTCGTAGCTCGTATGACATGCCGCATTAAGCTGAACATGTCATGCGACATGCATCTCCATATATGTACCAGCCTAGTATTGAGCTGTATATCTATCATAGTGGCGAGCCTGACCCCCGCCTCAACAAAAAATTCATAGAGTTGGTCGCCCAACTCCATCCTCAATCTACTATCAAGTCTACGCCTAGAAAAAGGTGGCACTGACGCACCAACAAGAGTTGGTCTGTCTGCACTGGTGTCATGATCCTAGGCATTTGCCATATCTTGATCGTCATCAGGATCCACACCTGGATCATTTGGTGGCACTGGCATCTCATTTCCATCAAAAGACCCAATGTCAACAAATATATATAATTATTCAACAATAATTAGGTAATTTCATTAAACAGTTTAATAAAAACAAGTTAAAGAACATGTTAGAATAAATTTAAATAAAACAGTAATATTACCTATATCATTCGGCGACTCATCATCTATGAAGAGGATGTTGGCACACCCTTGCTAATCCAAACCAGCATAAGGACAGGGGACCATAATGAAGGGATGCTCATCAACACTATCTGGCAACTCCAGTGCATCATGCGACATCCTCGTGGAAAACTCAGTCTTGCCCCTCTTGGGCATCATCTGTCCCCACACGTGCATGCGTACATTCAGCATCGGCCTACGAGGCTGCCGAACAAAAGTAGGCCTCACCTCTGGAAACATCTCAAAAAATAAACAAAATATCTCTGAATCAGAAGGAAAGCTGACCCTCCCTTTTGCATGAGCACGACATCTATCTAAAGCCATATAGAACTGCCGCAAAAAAATGGCAGACCACCTCACAAGTCGTGGCTCCTGTACTAAAGAATTAACATAAAATAGAAGCAGGAAACTAATGCATTTCTCGTCGCTGCTGTTGTGTGAAATGGTCTAAATTATAAGTGAGAGGAACCTCACCTCCTCACTACCAAACGAATAAATACGCAACTGACCTCCAGAGACCTGAAAATATGAAGGAGACAATATATTCACGCTAATGTATCTCTAGGAGTGCACCAATTGACTCCCTGCTGCATAGCCATCTGAAACCTCTGGGAATGAGGGAAAATCCACCCCTTTCCTCGATAGGTCAGTAATGAAATAGATGTCCTCCTCAGTGGGCACGTACCACTGGTTAGGACTAACTTGGAAAGCCTGTAGGTGGGCATTCCACCCATGAATAAGATGTCGCAAAAACATGTCATGGCCCTTTAGGGATGTAGCCTCCTCATAGAACTTGAGGAGGCCTACCTTCCTTAGGATTCCTTGGGTAGCTGCTGTAATAGGGCGAGGGTACACATCTCTCTCCCTCTTTCGTGCCTCCCACAGGCGAACCATGTTATACTGCTGGTCCACCTGTTGTTGCTGTTGTTCCCTCTCTTCTCTCCTTTCACATCACTGAATGATTGAAATATTAAATACAATTTTTTTATTAAATGAGACATGTATTTAGGAATATACTTATATAATTAAAAAAAAAAAAATTTGTCGGTGCACCACAAAAAATAGCCATGCACCAGTAACGGTGCGTCTTTTTCTTGTCACACACCAGTGGCGTTGCACCAAAAAAATTGCAATGTACCGGAGGCAGTGCACCTGCAAATTTTCAGCACACCGCCCTCCTGGCATTGTTCCAAAGTCAACGGTGTGGTGGTATAAAAAAGTACACCATTGACTATGGACCAGTATCGGGAGGGTGGTGAGTTGACCAAACTATACAACCTGGGTTTTATAGTTTGGTCAACGCACCGCCCTCCTTACATCACTACATGGTCAAAGGTGCGGTCTTTTACTAGGCTGCACCATTGACCATGTCGAATTGCCAAAATGCAGTGCACTGACAAAATTACCTGCCCCGGGGTGGATATTTCCATCAATGCACCACATTCTTGCTATTTGACAGGGTCAACGGTGCGGCTAAGTAACCGACCGCATCACACTTTTTTAAAATTTTAAAAAATCACAGTGTGCCATTTCGGTACCCGCCCAGAACTGGTGCAGATACCAGTAGCATCGGTCACAGTGTGGCCTGTAAATTTATAGGCAGCACCACAAACTGGTGCGAGCCGAATGGCTCGAGTGCACTGCGCGGGATTTTTTTTTTTTTAAAGAAGGTGAATTTCAACATATTTTACAAAACTAATCTGCTAAAAGGTTTAATTATGGAAAAAAAAGGAAAATACCTGTACATTTGGCCGTCGAGGAGGCATTTAGCTGTATAATTTGCAGAACTAAATTTTACCACCGTTTTGAAAAATTCAAAATGGAGATGGTGGGAAATGGACATCAAAATTGCATGCAATGGGAGCACCCATGGTAGGGTGCCTCACACAAGGTAAATTTGCACCAGTGCTTGAGAGCTCTGGAGCACTGAAAGGTGAAAAATGTGGATTTTTGGTGTATTTTTTTTTTTATTTAATCCTGTTCCGGTGCATGGGTTTTATAGGCGCACCGATGTGGTTTCTTAAAACCGCACCAAGTTGTTTCAGTTTTGATGTGGGGTTTTATGATGCACCGGTGCATAATATTTGTAAAGCACCGGTGCGCTACATTAATAAGACGCACCGCGCAATATTCCCAAGTAGGAAAAGTAGGAATATAGAACATAAACATGGAAAATAGAAGTGAATACATCAATACACCATTACATGAGACAAATGTACAACCATCTTATTAATCATATCAGAAAATAATAGGCACAATATCTTGAGGATCAAGTCACTCAAGCAATACAAAACAAGCCTCTACTAAGCAAATATTTCAATATATGAGAGATCGCTGTTATACAAATGCCATGAGCCAAGACAACACAGTTTTAAGGCATAAAATACTATAAGAATGATATAAAAATTTAGATATACTGTTATATAGCACAAAAGGTGTTGGTGCTAGAAATCTATGCTCCCAAACACATTTCCAAGACAACCCAGAAAAGGGTTTCCTAAAATACCCAAAATGAAAAAAATTTGGAATGCAGCCCTAGGGCTGAATTGCAGCTGCAACCGAATAACTAGATGGAGGTGGATGAAACTGATTTAGAAATGTATATATCCCCTCCAATAGATCCTTCAAGTGAAAGGCTCATCCAAACACGAAAGATATAACCCTCCAAATCAAGCACTGAAACCTCCACTACAAATGCTCACTAGAATAACGCAGTCAAAGAGGAAATTTGCGCTGTAGATGATGGAAATAGGTTTTCCTAGTGCCAATATATGAAATAAAGATTGAGGACCTTCCTTTCTGATCTCCCAATGGGAAGAATGCTTCCTCCACTGAAAATCTAGCTCAGAAATTGGGTTTATCAACCCTCCACTGCAACACCCTACAACACAACACAACTCTGAACAGAAACTATGTTATAGCTGAAGACTGAAGCTTGGCTTGATGCTTGGATGTGGACTATACAACTGAATAATCTCTCACGAGTAGGATGAGTGTGGTGTTCCCGCTTGAGAACAACCTTATACTAAACAATACAACAGACCCTGCTAAACAACGAAGGGATGCATAGAAATGTCACCTGACAATATCTAGATCTAAAAAGATCAAAATAAATAATCATCTAACATGCCTTATATGGCTGCCTTGACCTTCCTTATATGCATTTTGAGCCTTCTCACCTTGGGTCCCACTCATTAAAGATACTAATCTCATGGAGACTATCTCCCATTAACTCTGCGGTGTTTCACATTGATGAACCACTCTCTCTATACCAGCGTTGTTGATTTGGTCAACATTGACCCTGTCCACATGCTTTTGCCTCTGTTCACACATGGAGGTGATTTATATAGCTATCAAGATGATCCCTTTTCACATTAAGATGGATTTTATTCCTACTAAAGAGATTTATGGGTCTCCCTACCCACTTTATTCATCTATCTAATGACAAAAGAAAAAATTAATATTCCAATTAACTGCATGCCAATTTAGGAATATTACAATCCTCCCCTCCCAAATTTTGCTTGTCCTCAAGAAACTTCAAGGGAAAAAATGAAGAGCCTCCTCTCCTCCTCATGTAGCATCCTCATATGATATGCTTTTCCAATGAACAAGACGCTTTTTCATCAATATGTCTCCAAGTTGTTCCTCCCAAGTGTATGAGCTAGCCTTTGGTGACAAATCCAAATGGCTCTCATCATGAAGTAGTGGGATATCCATGGAGGAAACTATGTGTTGTCTAGAGGCATTATTAAGGCTTGGAATCTGAAATATATTGGGAAGCATCATTCCCATGTGAAGCTCCCATCCCCAAGCTATCATCCACACAAAATGAGTCACCCTCCAAAATGGTAACTCATGGAAAAAATCCTCCACCTTTGGCTCCTGCAATGTAGGTGGGTTGTGGAGCTGAACATAGTAGACGAAATTGTCTACCCCACACTATCTCTCTCTCCACTTATGATAAATGTAGAGTGGCTGCTGATTTTGGGCTTCAATAATGTTTCCTTCAAGAGGCAAGAAGAAAAATGGATCCTCAAAGATCCTCTCTCTAGTGCCTTGAACCATGCTTGCCCAAACCATCCTATATAAAATAAATAGGAAATCATCACAACATGGAATCAAGATGATATTGAGTGTTAGGTGAGGCGTTGGATGGTACCAATAGTTTCCCATGTGGTGACAAAGAAGTTTTTCCAATTGATGCTTCAAAACAAAATATGGCAAGTTGACTCCCAACAATTTTCTAGTTGTGCATGTTATCTCACCTACTAGAAAATAGTAAATGGCATTATATATCAACTGAGAATGCAAAGAATAACATAGCACTTGCCCAAATCCATACAAGAAATGGCTATCTCCAACTCTGATGTTGATCTTTGAAAGACCATGAAGCCCAAATAAAAACTTGCCCTCTTGTGGAGAAATGCACTGTATATAAATGGAAAGAGAATGAAAGTACTATGTTAGATGACCAATAAGTGAAAAAATACAACTCTTACCATGTACTGAGAGTAATTTGATAATGAGATCCATGTATGATCTCTCCATAGTGGTCTGACATGTCTCCATGAGACCTTTGTGAATGGAAAGGAAGGAACCATGTGCTACATGCACAACCTTCTTCTTATGCTTGGAGATCCAAGTCAAGAAGATCATAACATGGTAATAGATGTCTCCATCCACTACTCCATCACTCTCACCTCTCACTTTTCCACCAAGTGCACCATATGTGAAGTGATCTTGGGAACACTCCATCAACAAACCCAAGCTCCCAAGTGACAACACTGTTGGCTTTTGTAATAAGGCTCATGTCATGTCATAGCTCCATTCTTTGACATGCCAAATGCTAAAGTCATCTACCATAATGTTTCTATATGTAGGAGATTCCTTCTAGAGTGGAAGTACCTCTTGACCTCCAAATATAAGGAGTATCCCCTTTGCACCATGATTGTGCCACCATCTACTCCCACGACATCATGCAAAGTATGGGAAAAATCAGCCCATACTCTCCCAAGAGTATCCAAAGCAACAAAAACTCTTGTTGCCTCCTCTTCTCATCATCATACAAGTCATGGAGTAACATCATGATGATTGACTTGTAGAATGCCCCATACAACCAAATCTTCTGCTGCCATAACATATGGGTGCCATGCAAAGACCCAACCTAAAACATACCCTTTGAGTTAGGATATGTCACCTGATGGCCAAAATCTTTCAAGAGTAGCCAGCGCAACCATGCCTCCTACTGCTTTGTGTCATAGTTTTGCAAGTGGCTCACCAACCTCTTGCTCACCATCCTCACCCATCCATCCAAATGTGGGTGTCTCCTTCCATGCTCAAAATTGGTATCCCTCCATTGGAGAATACCATCCTCCAAAATCAGATTTCTATCTTTGTACTTCATGGGATGTTGAAGTACAACCTCCTGGAGATCTCCAAATGAATACCACTCATCAATGACCAAGTTTACCCCATAAGGATATAGATATGCGGTAGGAAAAAGCTTATCATTGAGCTGTGAAGTGCTCATCAATAAGAATCCATCAAAATAATGGGATATGTCATCCATCATAAGGTGTCCTCCATCAACCATTCGCCTATCCACTGCTACACATGTATAATGGTCATCATAATGTCCCAATACTAGTTGGGCCCCCAACTCATCACTGTTGCTAAATGACAGTGCTACTGATCTCCATGATGGTGCATCTGCTGTCTCATGATCATGCACAATGCTGAACATAATGTTCTGCATTGGATTGATTAGGATTATGCTCATCCTATCCCCCAAAACTCTACACTCCAACCCAAAGTGTTGTGTGCAGCTCAAAAATGAGATACTAGAATGAGTGTATATCTCCTCCTTGAACAAGTCAAGGGTCCTCTAAGCAGTGATAGGCTGATGCTCCAAATCAGAAATGTGCTTTGACCCTAGGTCATGCATGTTCCCCGATGGCATGTACCCACAATCCTCCATATGATGTGCTGAAATAATAGGAAGTGGAATATACCTTGGTAAAGCTTGGGAACATCTTGTACTACTACAAGGGTTCCTTCCTTCGATGTGATGGATTCCCCAACTGTTGGTGATGATGGCTGCTCCTCTACTGATGCACCAATGCTAGTAAGGGTCTCCTCCTCCTCATGCATCTCCTGAATAATGCATGGGACTCTAAATGTCAAGAGATCAAGACAACTTTGCAAAGGTGCAAGTGTTCCTTCTCCTGATGCAAGTGCTCCTATATAAAGTGGCGGTGGAAGTTCCTTCTCCTCTGATTTCTTCTTGTAAAACTCCTTGATCAACCTTTGAGTAAAATTTTCATATGAAGTCACTCTTTCATGGCTAAACCACCAAATGTTTGCTTCACCCTCAAGGTGTAGTGCTGCAATATCAACAACTTATTTTTCTACTACTGGATGTAGTAGGAAGAATGCATCCAAATCCATACTCCAAGCCCTTATTGTGCATGTGGATATCCCATCAAACGTAGACAATGGAAACCAATTATACGTTCTTCTTCTATTGCCTGAAGGTCTTCTTTATTCTTTGAGCTGAATGAACTGTGGGAGAGTTAGATTCTCCTTGAAAGCTCTTGATTGAGATTTATATTCTGCAATATACTCACTTAGAATCTCATGATCTAAGTTTCCTCCATCTCCATGCCTTTCAACTTCTTCTTCAAAATAAAAGGGCATATTATATTTCTTTGGAGCTCTATGCAATACCGGTTCATTTGATTGCTAATAGGAAGTGCATGGACCTTCCGCATCTTGAAACCCTCTAGAGGTCTCATTGCATCTCTCCTCTCTCATCTGCTTGACCTCCTTGGGGAGGTTCGTGATAGATCTGAAAAGTGATGAGACAAATCTCATTCCTTCCATATTTATAGATCTCTTTTCTTCTTCTTATAGAATATTGGACGAAACTCACAGGCTGAGCCAAGATTATGCTCTGATAGCACTGTAATATTCCCAAATGGGAAAAGTAGGAGTATAACACATAAACATGGAAAATAGTAGTGAATACATCAATACAAAATTACATGAGACAACTGTACAACCATATTATTAATCATATCAACAAATAATAGGCACAAGATCTTGAGGATCAAGTCACTCAATCTATACAAAACAAGCCTCTACTAAGCAAATATCTCAATACATGAGAGAAAGAAATTATACAAATGGCATGAGCCAAGACAATGTAGTTTTAGGGCATAAACTACTACAGGAATGATACAAAAATTTAGATCTGCTATTATATAGCTCAAAAAGTGTTGGGGCTAGAGATCTATGCTCCCAAACACATTTCCAAGACAACCCAGAAAGGGTTTCCTGAAATACCCAAAATGCAAAAATGTTAGATGTTAGCCACATATAAAATTTGTTATACCAAAAGGTGGCTAAATCATTTTGGAGCATTCAAGGAAAAAAATTTATTGCAAAAAGTGTTGGCTCTCGAAGACGCTTAAAGGCCTCATGCCTCTGTCCAAAATCTTCACTGCTCTGCTCATTTTACACTCTGGAATTCTGTTGACTCCCAAGAGAGAATACCGCTGCAAATACCCTTTCCCCTTCCTTCTACTTCCAAAACTAACCTTAATTATACCCTTTTAATCCCCATAAAAATCCCTCATTTTCATGTTTTTCCTTTTCCCCCTTCATCAAAACCCCTTTGATAAGGTTTAAGACCCTTTCTTGACCTTATCAAAACCCTCAAAACCCTTCAAAAGCATTAAAAACTTCATTAAAATGAATATTTTTTGTTAAAGGTTTAAGCCCCCTTGGGCTAACTCCTCAGCCTTTCCCCTCCATACGACCTGGTGCTGGAACTAGGCGCTATGCCATTTGAGTGCCTATCACATCGCAGGGAGCCGAGCGCATAAATCTTTTTTCATGTTTAAAACCTCGATGTCGATTAGCCCTATGCATAAAACCCCCGGTCATATTAATTTCCATATAACCCATGGCCCCACATACGGGCACCGAGCTGTATCGCAAATATATGTTCCGCCCCTAAAGCTCAAACCTTTGTTTATATTAATTTTTGGGTTTTAAATATTTTTGTCATTATGTTAAAAAAAAAACCGAGCAGAATCCATCGCACCGCTTTCAAGAGGAAGGTGGTTTTCCCCGATCAGCAGCGATGCCATTCATCGGCCGACACGTGGCTTTGAGCACTGTTGAAAAAACCACCCTCATCATGCATTAAAGGTCGGCTGTGGAGTGGGAGTGATATTGATGCATGCCGTATGATCTGAGGCCACTCATCGAACGGTGATTGCGCTCTGAAGAAGCCCGATAGATAAGAAAAGGTACGCCGTGGTCATGAAAACATCTCCGCCGTCGATCTGATCTGCAGATCGACGGTCTGAAAACATTCACCCTGGTCCCCACAACCACATCAGTGTCCACGCGGTGGATTTTAATTGGAGCAGATCTCCATGGGTTTCTCGCACAGTCACCCAATGCGGACCCAAGAACATTATACAGTGGGGTTTAATTAAAGGTTTTGAAGCCCAGAGCATCTTTCTAAGGTTTTGCGGTACCCGATCTTCACCATTGATCGCATGGGCCAATCTCATCCGATGACCCACGTTCCTCCCAAGCTCCCCACTCATTTTTTAATCATTTTTCTCCAAAACAAAGGTTTTTACCCCTTTTCTCCATTTTTTGTTTATTTTTAGAACAGAGCGACTCATTCACTTTGACTTTTCGCCCTAGCTCCTGACCGTCGATCTCTACACGATCGACGGTTCCGATTTAATTTCCTCCTCTACTCTCCTATGAAATCTTCTAATCAATCTCAATCATTGGATGATGCCATCTAATGGCCATGCTCTCTCCATGCGCCTTCTGAAGCAGTAATCCTATATATGCAGGATTTCATAATGTTTTTTGTATTTTGTAGGGTTTAAATGATTTTTCCTCCATGCTGAAGAAAATTCAAAGGCTGAGGGTGATGATCCTCCTACCTTCGATTCATCAAAGAGAATCATTTTTAGGGTTTGAACTCCACGTTTCATCGGTGTTTCATGAGGCATTGATGCCACACGACCCCTACATAGCCTTGCACACGAACAAACACAGTGAATCGAGCAAAAATCAAAGAGTATCAGTGTCAAAGACAAAAATATACTAGAACAGAAGATTAAAGACAGATCTATGGGGATTACGTCTAAGATGGTTTATCAAAAGCCTAATCCCCAATTAAAACAAATTTTAAAGGTAAATTTTAAAGGTTCATCAGACAGAAAGCCTCCACTACCACATCTGAGGCAAATCGATTCCTCCCAGCTACCACAGTTCCATCTGTGCCTCAAATCATTCATATCAGAGGCCGAAGTTATTGACCAGGATCAAATATTTGCCTTAGTACAGCCAAAGAAGTTAATTCTGCAAACAAACTTAATGACAAAATATCACCAGAGTTACTTTGACATCACACAGAGCCTAAAAGGTCAGAAAGAGCTCCCACCGAGCTTAAATATTTATGTAAATCATTTAATATAGAGGAAACCTATCTGAGCTTCTTAATTGAGCCTCCCAAAGGCCGAGAAGCCATTAAGTCTGTATTAATTATCTTTAGAGATATTTTATCAGATCTCACCTCCTCATTCTTCTATAAATACTACTGTAGAATATGAGAGAGGGGTTGGTTGATTTGGCTACCGAACATTGAAATGTAATTGAGCTTGAGACTTCTATCTGTAAATAGTGTTCTCTGGCTCTTGGAGCTCTGCTTGTGATAGATAAGTTAGTCTGGGAGGTGTAGATGATTGCTAAACTAAAGCATTGGATTTAAAGCTGTAACTGGTTTGGAGCATCAATACAAGCTGATATATGGGATCCTGGTCTATGTTGACGGTGATGTTTTTCTCATTATAACTTGTTATTTTGTTTCTGTTTTCACTGTGTTTCATCTTCTCTTATAAAGAACAACATGCATGGAGTTATGACTTACTGTATACAAGTACCACTCTCTGACTAAAAATATTTATCTGAATGTTTTCTTCCAATCTGTGTTATTTGGGAATGATTCAATTCAGTTTAAGCATATGATGCTAGTGTTCCCTCATCTTATTGTCTTAGCTGAATATTGTTCTTAAATGTTATGTTCAGTATTAGTTAAGTAGAGATGAACTAAGGAAGATATGGTGTGCCCTGGTCCTAGTTTGATACCCAAAGACTGTCTGAATGTTTCCCTTGGAATGTGTTAAAATCTGGATAGTTTAAAAGTACTCACTAGGTCTTAGGCTATTCTGTGTCCTCTTTGTGTTTGTCTTGAGAGTTACCTAGTAGAGTAGAGCTAGGAGAGGATTTGTGGTGAGCCCGACCCGCTAGTTTCTACTCCAATAGTTGCCTTCAAGTTTCCCTTTGTTTTAATATGTTTTCTATTGAAAGTGTATCAAAGGCTGGCTAGTTTAAAAGTACTTACGAGATCCTAGTTTTCTTTCATGTATTTCTTAAGTGTTTGTCAAAGGATGGCTAGTTTCAAAGTACTTACCAGATCCTAGGCTACTCTTTGTTCTTCATCTGTTTAATTCCCCTTCTTTTTGTCTCATTTCATTCCATAAATCAAACTTTAAGGAGATCGTTAGACATAGATGACTTTCCCCATGGACCACTCTTGCCTTTTGCTATTTCAATTAAACCCTATTATGACTCCATAGCCCAATGGACTAAAACCTGCAATTATCTATCTTTATGGCCAAAGCTTGTTCTATTTTCTTGTAACTTCTCACCTTTTAAACTCTTTGCATTTAGAACTTTCCACCTCATACAATAATCATGCTCAACCATCCAAAAAAAAAACAACCCCTTGGCCTTCATAACTAGCCTAATATCATTATCCAAAACTCCAAAGACAAATCCATCTTTGCACTTATTGGAGAGATCCCTCTCCGGATTCAGGAGGGCTAGATCCTAGAATCCCAAAGTGGTTGAAACGATGTTTCTCCTTGCAGTCGGACTTCGCCAATCTTGCTGATTACAGGGAACTAGCATTTCTGGCGACTCCACTAGGGAAATTTCTGAGCAATCTGCATTTTAAGGTAATCATAGGACATTAGAGATTTGGTTCAAAGAACATTTGTTATATCAACCAGCTGAGCCACCAGCAACTAACATTTCTGGCGACTCCGCTGGGGATCGAAGTTGAATTTTCACCTTTGGTTCCCTTAAAAACTTCATAAAACTTTGTGAGTAAAAAGAATCCTTTTCAAGCACTACCAAGAAATGGTAATCATGATGAAACTTGTTTGAATCAGTGAAAAACTAGGTAAACCCTAGGGTTCTCATAAAACTTCATCCAACCTTGAAAGATTAGTTGGATTAGCCATAAGAGTAGACTGTCTTTGTCTCATAACCGTAGCTAAGTTTTGAAACAGAGTCAGGATATTCTTAAAAACCACACAACTGAAAAATAACTCAGAAAAAACCAAAAATATTTCAGATTGGTATCCAGTAAACATGGTGGTGGACCATAAAATTTTTTACCTCCTTAGGAGCTAAGAAGTTCCACTTGGTGACTCCAAAATCCTGAACAGACCTTAAGACTCCACTAGGAAGAACCCTTATCATCGTAATATCATTCAAACGTAGTTAGAGGACTATAGGGGTAAAATTTGTATAAACAGATTAGTTGACCATTTAAAGATTGTCATACCTGGTTGAACTTTTCTTGTGTATTTGGGTCCGAAAAAAACAACATAGTGGCTCCTAGAAAGATTCACACTAGAGCCTATCCTAACCCTGATCCACCTGAGATAGTTGATAACCCAGAAAGTATTCTTAGGAAGTCTCCTAGGATTAAATTATCAACTATTTTCAGATCACCCTTGAGAGCTAATTCACTTCCTGAAAATATTTCAGCTCTACAAAAATCACAAGTTGACTTAGTAAATCCCTTTAGAACTAGGTCTCTTGATGATTTAGATCAGTTAGATTCTGAGTCTTCACTTTCATCTCCTGAATCAAGTGAACATCCTAGTAGTAGAGAAACAACACCTCCTGATTTACATTTCCTTCACAACTTAGGTGTCTCTCATCCAAGATCAGCTCAACAATCTACTCCGGGTCCATCCACTTCGGCTCATCCTACATCTACTATTCAAAACACTCCATTCCATCCCACCTTCCCTCTTGTTAATCCACCTCTCGTAAATCCACCTCCACCTCCTGCCATGGCTACATGGTATGCTCCCTTAGTCCTTCCTGTACCATTAGTCAATATTCCACAGGACTATCAGTCCAAAATTCCATTATATTATGCTAGCAATGTTACCACTGCATCACAACATGTGGATAAGATGAATGACTACTATGACAAAAATGAAATTGATGATGATTCTGTCAAGCTTAGATTATTTGCTCAGAGCTTAGGGGGAGAAGTAAGAAAATGGTTTAAAGGCTTAACCCCCCATATTATCAATGATCTCCAAGCCTTCCATCAGACATTCTTAAACAAATGGGAAGTAAAGAAGAATTCTCTCCAAGTCCTTTCTGATTACAAGAACCTCCATAGAAACACCGGGGAAAGTGTACAAGATTATTGTACCAGATTAAAAATGTATATAATGCACTTTCCCCAGATCTAAAACCTCCACAAGGCTTAGCTTTAAAAAAGTTTCCTGAAGGGTTTGACCCTGAGATGACCTATCAGCTGAGAGAGAGAGATCCTGCAACTCTTGAAGAGATGCAAAAAGGTGCTCTTTCTTTGGAAGTCAATTTGATGGAGAAGAGAGAAAGAATGAAAAATGAAAAGAGAGTGTCCTTTAGAGAGGAATCTACGCCATCTACTTCCAACTCAAAAATGGAGAGAATGATGGAAGAGATGATAAAGAAAATGAGCATCCTTGAGAGAGCACAAGCCAGTCAAAACCAAACTGCTCCTCAAAACAAAAACCAACACTAGAATCAGAATTTTAGAAGTTACCAACCTCCAAACAGACCCAGGGAAGATGATCAACAGATCACTCCTCCCTTTCATCAAAACTATGTAAGTGAGGTTGAGGAAACAGATGAGATAATAGAGGAAGATGATATCAACATGCTGGGGGTACATGATGATGACTTTGAAGTCCATTATGATAAAAAACAAGGTCTTTATACACCTTATGATGACAAAAATCATGATGATGAAAGTTATTATCAAGACATGGAAAATGTCATCATAGAGTCTAAAAAATAATATGACCTTAGGAGAAAAACTAGTCAGCAAAATCCCAACACCAAAACCTCTAAAAAATCTTCACAAAACAGCACTGCAACCAAGCCTAAAGTTGTCAAATAGAAGGACAAAACAATGGCTATTAATTCTGATAAAGGTGGAGAGAAATGCACTCAAAATAGTGACAAACAGAGTGCAGACATTAGTAGTACTAACACTTCAACTAGTACTCCTGTGAAAACAATTTTGTCAAATGTAAATAAAACAAATCAGAAAGCTGATGTTGTTGATAGACTAGCAACTAGTAAGGCTGAGACAAGTACTTCAAAGGACCAGATTCCTTTCATCCTGGAGCAGGAAATTTCCAAGATCAAAATCTCTGTTCCCCTTACTGAGTTAGCTGCCCAGAATGTATATAGGACCCAAATTTTGAAGGCTTTAAACATTGAAGAGAATAATGACACAGTCAATATTAATGATGACCATCCAGAGCTTATTTTTGGTCCTAAGATTGAAGGTAGATATCAAGAGGGACCTGTTCCTCCCTTTTATGTAAGTTTAAACTTTCATGACAAAATTTTGCACAACGCTATGCATGATTACGAGGCTTCTCATAATTTAATGCCTAAAGCTGTGATGGAGAGCCTTGGTCTAGAAATCACCAGACCTTACAAATATCTTTACTCCTTTGACTCAAGCAGAGTAAAATGCTTAGGATTAATCAAAGATCTCTGTGTTAACTTCGATAAAATTCTAGCCAAATGCTTAGTCATGGATATTTTTGTGGCTGATGTGCCCACAAAGTATGGAATGCTATTATCAAGATCTTGGGGGGCTAAGTTACAAGGGAATATGCAAATGGACATGATCGATGCGACTATCCCTGTTTTCAATCAGAATAGAAGACTTTACAGGGAGTCCCATATGAAATACACAGTTATGAGTCAAGACCGACCAAAAAATTCTCCTCTATATTTTGTGAATATAGGCCTTGATTCTTTTATTATGTTTAACAATGAAACATTTAGTGAACAAGTCACTTTAACGGGATTAATGGCCGATAGGGAGGAATAGGAACACAACGCAGAAGTGTCAAAACAGTTTGCTGCATTTGAAAACCCTAGCAAACAAAACACAGGTCTTGGGCTACAAATCATGTGCCCTTTGATTTTAAACATTCAGAGTCAAGAAAGAAATCCTCAACCTAACAAAAGATCTGAGGAGTTAGAACAAGGTCAACTAAGTGCTGAGGTTCAATAACAATCAGACAACACGTTAGTTAAAGAGGACACTAACCAAGATGAAACCGAAAATAGTCCTCTGTGGAGTATGTATTTTGACGGGTCATGCACTAGAACCAATGCTGGTGCAGGTGTCTAGATTTGGAATACTGAAAACAACCACACAGAAAGCATTTCCTGCAGATTAAACTTTCAGTGTTCCAACAACATAGCGGAATATGAATCCCTTCTCTTAGGCTTACGTTTGTTGAAAAGGTTAAGAGCCAAGAAAATCAAAGCATATGGGGATTCAGAGTTAGTCATTAGGCAAGTCAATGGGGAGTATAACACAAATCACCCAAGACTTAAAGCCTACCGAAACGATGTCATGGACCTTTTAAAAACTTTTGAAGAATACCAGATAATTGTTGTCCCAAGGAAAAGAAATATTGCGGCCCATAATTTAGCCTTTGCAGCTAGAACATGCTTAACGCCATATGAAACCAAAGACTGCACAACTCAAATAAAATTTAGACAAGCAATACCTGATAATGAAAAGTATTGGAAGGTGTTTTACGGAGACGAACAAATAGAAGACTTCATGCAATTCAGAAATGAATTCGAACTACACAGTTCAGACTCAGATTATGAAACAGACTGCAGTGAAGAAAATTTTCTTGGTGAATAAGAGCCGTTTCCTGAGCTTGTCAATATTAATTATCTCACCAAATAACTTAAAAACAAAACATAATTCAGTGCAGAGTTAGAAACAGGGGAGTTAGAAACCCTGCAGTCCAAAAATGAAGGTTTGCCTAAGGGTCTGGCACCTTTAGAAGAGTTGTTTGATTTTAACGATGTGGCCAAGAAGCCAAAATTGGAACCTGTAGAGACTGAAGTGGAAGAGTGCAATATAGGTAGTGAACTTAAACCTATGATGATTAAACTATCTAAAACTTTTCTAGCTCACATTAAACTCAAATACATAGAGCTGTTTAAATAATTTTCTAATTCTTTTTAATGGAGTTACGAAGATCTTAAGTCCTATGACACTGAAATAATACAGCAAAAAATTCCCCTCAGAGAAAACCAAAAACCATTCAAACAGAAACTGCGCAGAATAAACCCTGTCCAGTTGCCCTTGGTTCAGAAGGAGATCATGAAAATGTATGAAGCTGGTATTATTGTCCCTATTAGATATTCTGAGTGGGTGTCTAATCTGGTGTTAGTTAGGAAGAAAACTGGAGAGATCGGGCTTTGTATAGAATTTAGAGACTTAAACAAAGCTTCATTAAAATAAAACTACCCTTTACCTAAGGTGGATCATATTTTACAAAGGGTGGTAGGGTCTAGAAGAATTTATTTTCTTGATGGCTACTCAGGGTACAATCGGATCTTAGTTCACCCTTCTAATCAATTAAAGATAGCCTTTACTACACCATGGGGCACTTTCATGTATGTGAAAATGCCTTTTGGTCTAATGAATGTTGGAGCAACTTTTCAGAGAGCCATGGACATAGCATTCTCAAAAGAACTAGGCTTCTTCCTCATTATATACCTCGATGATGTTACTGTGTTTTCAAAAACAGATGAAGAGCACTTAGCACATTTAATAAAGGTTTTCAAGAAATGCAGAAAGTTTGGAATATCTTTAAACCCTAAGAAGAAACTATTTGGGCTCCAAGAAGGTAAACTTCTTGGGCACATTATTTCAGAAGAGGGTATTAAGATAGATCCAAAGAGGATTGAAGCCATACTAAAAATCTCTTATCCTTGAAACATCAAGGAGTTGCAATATTTCATTGGAAAGATCAAATTTTTGAGAAGGTTCATCCCCAACTTGGTTGAGCTCCTTAGGAATATAAAAAATATGTTGAAGAAGGAGCAAGGGGTTAAATGGAATTTGGAAGCAAAGAAGTCCTTTGAGCCGGTGAAACAAGCGTTAACCAAAACACCGGTTCTAATAAGTCCTGATTTTTCAAAAGATTTTTATATTTTTTCATTTGCATCAGAACATACCACAGTTGCTGTCCTTTTACAGAAAAATCCACAAGGACAATAGCAGCCTATTGCATTCTTCAGCAAGGCATTGAGGGATGCCCCTCTGAAGTACAAAATTATGGAAAAGTAAGCTTTTTCTTTGGTTAAAGCTTTGAAAGACTTCAGAGTATACATCCTTCATTCACACATCATTGCCTTCGTCCCAAATTCAGTTGTTAAAGACATTCTGACACAGGACCCAGATGGTAAGAGAGGTAAGTGGATTGTTGTTATTTTTGAATATGATTTAGAGATAAAACCCACTAAGCTGATCAAATGCCAAGGTCTAGCTAGATTAATGGATGAATCAAATTTTGAAGTTCTTGATATAAATATGATTAATGCTTTGGATCATCAAGAGGAAATATAAAATCCCATTGTTGAAGACCATTTTATGAATTCCTCTTGGTATGCTAATATTATTTATGTTTTTCTTAATTTAAACGCACCTCCTGGTTTGACAAAAACAAAGCCAAGGTTCCTAAAGTTAAAAGCTGTAAACTATTGCATTCTAGATAGATGTATTTATTGGAAAAATGCAAGCGGTATATTGCTTAAATGTTTGCTTGAGTTTGATGCAGAGAAGGTTAAGCACGAGTTCCGTGAAGGAGAGTGTGGAGGTCATTTGTACTGGAAGACAACAACCAACAAAATTTTGAGGGTTGGTTTCTATTGGCCTACTCTCTTTCATGATTTGCACAAGATAATCATTGCCTGCCATAAGTGCCAAATTTTTGAAGGCAAAAGAAAGCTGCTACCTCTGCCTCTGCATCCAATCACTGTTGAAGCCCATTTTCAACAGTGGGGACTTGACTTCATAGGGGAAATTCATCCACCATATTTTGCCCAACATAGATGGATTCTCACAGCCACAGACTATTTCACTAAGTGGATAGAAGCCATACCTAGTAGGCAGGCCAATGATTCTGTTATTATAAAATTCATGGAGACTAAAATTCTCTCCAGATTTGGTTGTCCTACCAATATCATCACTGATAATGCAAAAACATTTGGATCAAAGAATATGGTTGAATTTTTTCACAGATATCAGATAACATTGGGGCATTCCAAGGCCTATTACCCTCAAGGTAATGGACTGGCAGAATCCTCAAACAAGATTTTAGTGAACATAATCAAGAAACTGTTGGAAGACAACAAAAATTCTTGGCACACAAAGCTAGTTCATGCACTTTGGGCTGATAGATTGACTTTGAAGAAATCTATTGGCATGTCACCTTTCCAGCTTGTGTATGGTACTGATGCAATTTTTCCAAACAACCTTGGTGTACCAGTGATGAAGTTAACTCAAGAGTTGCAAACTGAAGATAATGACATAATAAGAAGAGTAAATCAGACCATTCATCTTCAGCAAACCAGAGAGGAGGTTTATAACAAAGCATTGCAGAAGTAGGACAACATTAAAAAGATTTTTGATAGAAGAACAAAGGCCAACAATTTCAATATTGGGGACAAAATTTTGAAGTGGGACTCAAGGAGGGAAGACAAGGGCAAGCATGGAAAATTTGACAACTTATGGCTTGGCCCTTACTCTATCCATTCAGCTGCTGGTAATAATGCCTATTTTTTACAAGAGTTGAATGGAGCAGAATTGTTTGGGGGTCCTGTCAATGGAAGGATCCTTAAGCATTACTTCTCTTGATATATTTCATGTTCTAAAAGCCTTTTTATCTTTTTTCCATTTTAAGTATTTCATCCACCATTGCATTCAAAGTTATAAAAAATAAAAAATACAAAACAATAGAAAAAGAAAAGAGAGCAGATTGTGAAAATAAGAAAGGTATATCCCCATACCAAAAAGAGAAACAAATCTAAAGGTGTGCAAGCTTAAATGCCACTCCTGAAAAACACACCTCTAGTTAGTCAAACAACCTAATCTTGACTAATTAGTTTTAAATTTTCTGCTGATAGGATAGTGAAATCGATTTTCCAAACTGCTTAATCTTGGCTTATCGGTAGATAGTTTAGGATAGAAATCAAAGGTTCAAACATGCTCAAAATATGAAACTAAGTTTCCAAAAGAGAATGACTCAAATATGTTTCAAATTTTGAGTCAAAACAGAGGCAAAACTGGTTGTAATCAGCTTAAAATCTGAACCAGTTGATAAGAGAAGAACAGCTCAAGTAAAAGTCAAAACATAGCTGAAGAAAAGATGAAGGAAATGCTTTGAAATTTCAGATCTCAAGCCTTCCATTTTGTTTTTAATTTTCTGCATAATAAATGGCTGTGTGCATCTTGTTTGTATGCCATAGATCATAGCAAGTCAAACAACTTAATCTTGACTTGGCTATTTTTAAATTTTGGTTGTAGAATTTAGTGAATAAAATCTGTTGGACAGTTTAATCTCAACAGACAGTAGATTAGGTAGAGAATCATATGGGCTTAGCTGTTCAATCTGAGTCCATGGAGAAATAAGGAGTAGAAATAGATTATATTTCCTGCTTTCAAAAGAATAAATTTTTTTAAAAGAGTTTGCCAATCCAAGTGCACTCTAAAGAAGAAAAAATGTTAGATCTATAGGATTGGGTAGGTAGATAGATTGTTGATGAAAGATCCATTGTTTTGAGGGCTACTAATATGTTTTCAGAGCAAGATCATCCCAACAAAAGAAAGGCAGCCCAATGGATGAGGCAACTGATCAACCTCCCAGAGAAAGCAAGTCTGAAGTTCTTGATGCCTTCAAGAAGGCACCATCCCCAATTGGAGCCACTGTTAGTCACCTATAAAATTTGTTATACCAAAAAGTGGCTAAATCATTTTGGAGCCTTCAAGGAACAAATTTTATTGCAAAAAGTGTTGGCTCTCGAAGACTCTTAAAGGCCTCATGCCTCTGTCCAAAATCTTCACTGCTGTGCTCATTTTACACTCTGGAATTCTGCCGACTCCCAAGAGAGAATACTGCTGCAAATACCCTTTTCCCCTTCCTTCTACTTCCAAAAATAACCTTACTTCTACCCTTTTATTCCCCATAAAAAATCACTCATTTTCATGTTTTTCCTTTTCACCCTTCATCAAAACCCCTTTGATAAGGTTTGAGACCCTTTCTTGACCTTATCAAAACCCTTAAAACCCTTAAAAAGCATTGAAAACTTCATTAAAATGCATATTACGTGTTAAAGGTTTAAGCCCCCTTGGGCTAACTCCTCAGCCTTTCCCCTCCATACGCCCTGGTGCTGGAACCAGGCACTAAGCCATTTGAGTGCCTATCGCATCGCAGGGAGCCGAGCGCATAAACATTTTGTCATGTTTAAAATCCCAATGCCGATTAGCCCTATGCATAAAACCCCCAGTCATATTAATTTTCATATAACCCATGGCTCCGCAGACGGGCACCGAGCCGTATCGCAAATATTTATAACCTTTTTTTATAAATATTTATAACCTTTGTTCATATAACCTTTGTTTATATTAATTTTTGGGTTTTAAATATTTTTGTCGTTATGTTAAAAAAAAAATCGAGCGGAATCCATCGCACCACTTTCAAGAGTAAGGTGGTTTTCCCCAATCGGCAGCGAAGCCATTCACCAGCTGACATGTGGATTTGAGCACTGTTGAAAAAACTGCCCTCATCATGAATTAAATGTCAGATGTGGAGTGGGAGCGATATTGATGCGTGCCGTCCAATCTGAGGTCGCTCATCGGACAGTGATCACGCTTTGAAGAAGCCCGACAAATAAGCAAAGGTATAGCACGGTCATGAAAACATCTTCGCCGTCGATTTGATTTGCAGATCGACGGTCCACAAACAGTCACCCTGGTCCCCACAGCCACATCAGCGTCCACGCGGCGGATTTTAATTGGAGAAGATCTCCATGGGTTCCTCGCACAGTCACCCAATGCGGACCTGGGAACATTATACAGTGGGGTTTAATTAAAATTTTGAAGCCCAGAGCATCTTTCTAAGGTTTTGCGGTACCCGATCTCCACCGTTGATCGCGTGGGCCGATCTCATCCGATGACCCACGTTCCTCCCAAGCTCCCCACTCATTTTTTAATCATTTTTCTCCAAAACAAAGGTTTTTACCCCTTTTCTCCATTTTTTGTTTATTTTTTGAACAGGGCGACTCATTCGCTTTGACTTTTCGCCCTCGCTCCTGGTCGTCGATCTCTGCGCGATCGAAGGTTCCGATTTAATTTCCTCCTCTACTCTCCTATGACCTCTTCTAATCAATCTCGACCGTTGGATGATGCCATCCAACGACCATTCTCTCTCCACGTGCCTTCTAAAGCAGTAAACCTATATATGCAGGATTTCATAATGCTTTTTGTATTTTGCAGGGTTTAAATGATTTTTCTACCATGCTGAAGAAAATTCAAAGGCTGAGGGTGATGATCCTCCTGCCTTTGATTCATAAAAGAGAATAATTTGTGGGGTTTGAACTCCACGTTTCATCGGTGTTTCATGAGGCATTGATGCCACACGACCCCTGCGCAGCCCTGCACACGAACAAACACAGTGAATCGAGCACAAATCAAATAGTATCAGTGTCTAAGACAAAAATATACTAGAACAGAAGATTAAAGACAGATATGTGGGGATTACATCTAAGATGGTTTATCAAAAGCCTAATCCCAAATTAAAACACAGTTTAAAGGTAAATCTTAAAGGTTCATCAGACAGAAAGCCTCCACTGCCACATCTGAGGCAAATCGATTCCTCCCAGCTACCACAGTGCCACCTGTGCCTCAAAGCATTCATATCAGAGGCCGAAGTTATTGATCAAGATCATATATTTGCCTCAGCATAGCCAAAGAAGTTAATTCTGCAAACAAACTTAATGACAAAATATCACCAGAGTTACTTTGACATCACACAGAGCCTCAAAGGTCAGAAAGAGCTCCCACCAAGCTTAAATTTTTATGTAAATCATTTAATACAGAGGACACCTATGTGAGCTTCTTCATTGCGCCTCCCAAAGGCCGAGAAGCCATTAAGTCTGTATTAATTATCTTTAGAGATCTTTTATCAGATCTCACCTCCTCATGCTTCTATAAATACTACTATAGAAGATGAGAGAGGGGTTGGTTGATTTGGCTACTGAACATTGAAATGTAATTGAGCTTGAGAATTCTATCTATAAATAGTGTTCACTGGCTCTTGGAGCTCTGCTTGTGATAGATAAGTTAGTCTGGGAGGTGTAGATGATTTCTAAACTAAAGCATTGGATTTAAAGCTGTAACTGGTTTGGAGCATCAATACAAGCTGATTTATGGGATCCTGGTCTATGTTGACGGTGATGTTTTTCTCATTATAACTTGTTATTTTGTTTCTGTTTTCACTGTGTTTCATCTTCTCTTATAAAGAACAACATGCATGGAGTTAGGACCTACTGTATACCAGTACCCTTCTCTTACTGAAAATCTTTATCTAAATGTTTTCTTCCAATCTGTGTTATTTGGGAATGATTCAATTCAGTTTAAGCATAGGATGCTGGCGTTCCCTCGTCTTATTGTCTTAGCTGAATATTATTCTTAAATTTTATGTTCAGTATTAGTTAAGTAGAGATGAACTAAGGAATATATGGTGTGCCTTGGTCCTAGTTTGATCCCCAAAGATTGTCTGAATGTTTCCCTTGGAATGTGTTAAAAGATGGCTAGTTTAAAAGTACTTACCAGATCTTAGGCTATTTTGTGTCCTCTTTGTGTTTGTCTTGAGAGTTACCTAGAAGAGCAGAGCTAGGAGAGGATTTGTGGTGAGCCCGACCCGCTAGTTTCTACTCCAACAGTTGCCTTCAAGTTTCCCTTTGTTTTAATATGTTTTCTATTGAAAGTGTATCAAAGGCTGGCTAGTTTAAAAGTACTTACCAGATCCTAGTTTGCTTTCATGTCTTTCTTAAGTGTTTGTCAAAGGATGGCTAGTTTCAAAGTACTTACCAGATCCTAGGCTACTCTTTGTTCTTCATCTGTTTAATTCCCCTTCTTTTTGTCTCATTTCATTCCATAAATCAAACTTTAAGGAGATCCTTAGACATAGATGACTTTCCCCATGGACCACTCTTGCCTTTTGCTATTTCAATTAAACCCTATTATGACTCCATAGCCCAATGGACTAAAACCTACAATTATCTATCTTTCTGGCCAAAGCTTGTTCTATTTGCTTGCAACTTATCACCTTTGAAACTATTTGCATTTAGAACTTTCCACCTCATACATTAATCACGCTCAACCATCCAAAAACAAAACAAACCGTTGGCCTTCATAACTAGCCTAATATCATTATCCAAAACTCCAAAGACAAATCCATATTTTCACTTATTAGAGAGATCCCTCTTCGGATTCAGGAGGGCTATATCCTAGAATCCAAAAGTGGTTGAAACAATGTTTCTCCCTGCGGTCGAACTTTGCCAATCTTGCTGATTACAGGGAACTAACACCGGAATGCAGCCCTAGGGCTGAATTGAAGCTGTAGCTAAATAACTGGATGGAGGTGGCTGAAAATGATGTAGAAATGTATATATCCCCTCCAATAGATCCTTCAAGTGAAAGGTTGATCCAAACACTGAAGATCTAACCCTCCAAATCAAGCACTGAAACCTCCACTGCAAATGCTCACTAGAATAACACAGTCAAAGAGGAAATCTGCGCTGTAGATGATGGAAATAGGTTGGACTAGTGCCAAGGTATGAAATAAAGCTTAAGTACCTACCTTGCTAATCTTCCGATGGGAAGAATGCTTCCTCCACTGAAAAGCTAGGTCAGAAAGTGGGTTTCTCAACCCTCCACTACAACACCCTACAACACAACACAACTCTGAATAGAAACTGCATTATAGCTAAAGACTAAATTTTGCCTTGATGCCTGGATTTGGAATATATAGCTCAATAATCTCTCTTGAGTATTATGAGTGTGGGATTCCCACTCAGGAACACCCTTGTATTAAACAGTACAACAGAACCTGCTAAACAACAAAGGCATGCATAGAAATGTCACCTGACAATTTCCAGAGCTAAAAATATCAAAATCAATAATCATATAACATAACTTCTATGGCTACCTTGACCTTCCTTATATGCATTGTGAGCCTTCTCACCTTGGGTCCCACTCATTAAGGATACTACTCTTATGGAGACTATCTCCCATTAACTCTGTGTTGTTTCACATTGATGAACCACTCTCTCTATACCAGCATTGTTGATTTGGTCAATATTGACCCTGTCCACATGCTTTTGCCCTTGTTCACACATGGAGGTGATTTATCTAGCTATCAAGATGATCCATTTTCACATTAAGATGGATTTTATTCCTACTAAAGAGATTTATGGGTATCCCTAGCCACTTTATTCATCTATCTAATGACAAAAGAAAAAATTAATATTCTAATTAGCTGCATGCTAATTTAAGAATATTTTACACCGAGGGGGTTTGTGTCGAGCACATGGTGTCCCAGTGTGCCAATGTTTTGTGTGCATCGGTTCTTTCTCTAGTTGAATGCACTGGTGTGGTTTAGGATGATAAATGCATCGAAAGAAAAACATCCGCAAAAACCTCCACCCGCCAACGTCCTCTAGTAACCTCTGCTAAAAATGGATGTCTGGGGTATTTTTATAAGGGGTTCCTCAAAACATCCACTAGAGGGTCTTTTCCTTGTAGCGTCAACAAACTTGTTGTATATACCTTTCTTATACCTGATGACCAAGTGGAATTGCTACAAGAATCCCATCCATCAAAAGTTCCTTGACTTCTACAATTTAGTTTATAAATGGTTGGTGATCAGTGTGAATGATGGTTTACTTTCCCATCAAATAATGTTTCCACTTCTTCACACTTTGAACCAACGCATATAGCTCCTTGTCATATGTAGGATAATTTATCACTGCACCATTAAATATATATGAATGGAATGAAATAGGATTATGATGTTTTAAGAGGACTGTGCCCATGGCATAGTCACTTGCATCGGTTTGAATCTCAATGGCCTGTCTCAAGTCCAGTAGTGCTAGTATTGGGGATGAAATAATATTATTTTTCAAAGCATAAAATGTTTTTTCTGATTGCCTCCCCACTCGAAGAATTTATTAACACTAGTCAATGCATGTATAAGAGCTATAATAGAAGAAAAATTAGCAATGAACTTCCTCCAATACTATGCCGCTACTAGAAAAATTCTTCCCTCCATGACTGTCTTGGGTGTAAGCCAATTCACAATGAACTCAACCTTATAGGGGTTTATCTTCAGCTCACCTCCTCCAACAATATGTCCTAAATACACTAAATAATTTTTACCAAAATCACATTTTGACATATTAAAAAACAACAGTTCTTTTCTCAACACAGCAAGCACCTTTTTTACATGTATGACATCTTCATCTCGTGATTTGTGGAATATCAAAGTATCATCTAAGTAGAAAATGAAAAACTCATCAAGAAATGGTCTCAATACATCATTCATAACTCTCATGAAAGTAGCTGGAGTTTTGCAAAGACCAAAAGGCATAATGACCCACTCAAACGATCCCTGTTTAGTTTTAAATATGGTCTTCCATATGTCCTCTTCAGCTATTCTAACTTGATGATAACCACTTATTAAATTTAATTGAGTGAAATACTTTGCATACCTAAATTGATAAGGGACTGGATAGAGATTATTTATCATGATTTTGTTGAGTGCACGAAAATCCACACATATGTGCCTTGTTCCATACTTCTTGGGCACCAATACAATCGGTGAACCACATGGTGAGGTAGATGGGTGAATGATACCTTTATTCAACAATTCTTGGATTTTCTTCTTGATTTTTTCACTTTCCATTATCGACATGCGATACATGCCAATGTTAGGGAGTGGAACATCTTGCTGCAGCTATATCTCATGTTGGATTCCCCTCTTGGGATGTAACCCCTTTGGTTCATGAAACATCTCGCCATTCTGACTTACCACATCAAACAAATCATATTTTAATTTATCATCACAACCTTCAAAATATTCATAATTCTTATCATTCTTTTGTTTGATGTAATATTCCCAATTTTCCACAAGATAATTGGAATATTAGAGTTCTTAATTTTCATAATTAATTAAGTAAATAAGAGGGTGGAGGGACCCATAAACCCAAAATATAAATAAAATCCACTTTTGATGTGTGAATGTGGATATTTCATATCTAGATCTACATAATGGAGTAGTGGAGTAGCTACTTATTGTGAAAGGAGTGGAGATCATGTCTCATTAATGAGATAGTTCATGGAGGTTGAAGTAGTCAGCTAAGATCATGGAAGAAATCAAATGTAAGATCATAGAGAATTCATGATGAGATGATGGAGGAAGTAGTGCATTAATGCACACATGATGGAGAGGGTGATCATCACATGCATACATGATGGAGATCATGGAGAGACATCAAAATCAACATGGGGACACATGTCCACTTGTACAGCGTAGTTATGAGGTAGGAAAAGGCATGGAAAGGCTCCATATCTATATAAAGAAGGTAAAGGCACACTATAAGGGAGGCTTTTGTTTTATTATTTCATGATCTGTTTAGATCTGGAGTTGTCTTTTGACATTCCATGCACTCTTATGCTGTTTAGCTAAGTTTGCAGTGCTATTTAGCACAGGGTGTTCCAGAGCGAGAATCCCACCCTTGCCCATGGGGGACTTGTGTGCTTACTCTGGGAAGGTATTATGAGCTGAAATTTCATCATTAGGCATTGGTGCCATAGCGTCCCTACTCTTTGTAGAACATCCATATTCAGAAATTGCGTTATTTCTGAAGATCAGTTTGGGAGGAGGAGGTTGTCTTCAGTATTTCAACTGGAGAACCAGTGAAGGATTAATCCTATCACCTTGAGCTTCAATATAATCCTTCCAGTGTTGCATATCTATATCAGGCATCAGGCCATCCATCATTCATCTCCCAACATCAGTATTTCCATCAGGAATTACGCATTCCAATCTTGCAGATCCAAGGGAGGGGGGAAGTTTTTAGCAATTCAACTAGAAATCCTGTGGAGGACCATTCCTTCACATTGTATTCACTATTTCCATATTTTCTAAGCTACATTGAATTATTTAGCAGTAGGCTAGAGAGCCTCCATCCTTGATAGCGTAGTTTTTGGTAGCAGTTGTGTAGCAGCAGTTGCAATCATCATAGGAGGATTGAGGAGCTAGATCTTGAGCTTCTAGCTTGAGGATCTAGTGAAGGGATCAACCCTTCAAGCTTAGATCTGATCTTGTGACATATTGCAACCATATATTTGTTAGATCTAGCTTCAAATCTGCATAACCCAGTAGACCAGGGATCAAACCCCAAGAGGGTAAATTTCCAATCTCATAGATATGGAATTTCCTTTCTGGGTTATCTTGGGTTACCATCATAGTGCCTAGATCTAGAATCTTGGGATCATCATAGCTCTAGATTTCCATATATCTGCATTTCCATATTCATCCAGCAGTCATATGAACATCAAATTCTGAAGGGACAACGCAATATTTTCTTCTAGCAACTCTCCAGTTACACAGTGCTTGTTGTAGCATGTTTGCAGGGTCATTCTAGGCTATCTCTTTGGCTAGAGTACCTTTATTTTTGTTCACTGTTGTAACTAAAACATCTCCAATGAATTAAATGGCTCACCTATTATATCTATATCTGTGTGGATCATAATATTTATGTACATCTACTGTGTTTCAAATATTGTGTTTGTGTATCAATGCATTATTCCATTTTGGGATATTACAGTGGTATCAGAGCATGATCTTTGGCTCAACTTATGGACATTATTGACAAAATATGAAAATAAGATATTAGATATCTACTACTATGGAGGGATCAAGTTTTGACTCATATTTATTTAGATCTATAAAGGATCTCTCCAAGAATATCAATGAAACAAGAAGAGAGAGGCAAAGAGAAACCTCAAGAAGGTTTCAGAATGAAGAAGGTCCCAGTACTTCTTATTAGCAACAAAGAAGACCGGAGAAGCAAGGAGCTTCACATTATTCCACCAGATCCACTTTCTTTGATGAGGAAGAGGATTGGTCTGAATATGTAGAAGACTTAGGACATGATACCCTAAGTAAATATCTGTCTAAATATAAGTCACAACCAATAGCATTGAAGGAGAATTTCTCTCTCCAACAGTTTTTGCAATTCAAAGAAGAAAGGAGATCTAGAAGTAGCAATAGAAGAAAAAGGCATAGATTCTTCTTGCCTACATTTGATGGATCTTCCACAAGAACATTGAGGGCTTGGAGGGAAGAATTGGTTACCTTCTTTCTAAAATATCCTATATCAGAAAGAGAGGTTGTGGAGTTTGCAGCATTGCACCTAGAAGGTGAAGCAAGAGATTGGTGGTTCAGTCACTTGTCTCATATGATGGTATCTGTTTATTCAGATTTTATTTAGAGACTGAAGAAGAGGTATTATAGAAAGAATTCAGAGACATATCACATAGTGACATCTCCCATCATCAAGGAGATAGTACATGAAGATCCAAAAGAAGCTGTCCTCATTATCACTCAGGAGGAGGAGGCTCCCCACCACCAGTTGCAAATGTACTTACATCAAGAGGAGGATCAACACTTGCATCTTTGAAAGATGGTCTTGATTTCTTGACATTTGGATCCCCATGCATGATTGATGAGATACATGATGAGGAGGAGACAAATACCAGCACTGGTACAATTGAAGAGATGGAGCCATCATTCTTACCAGTAGTTGGAAACACCATTGTCCCAGTTGGAGGAACTCTTGTGGTCTTGCAAGAGGTTCCCACATATTAGTTGGTCCAAGGTATACATCCACTTCCATCTCATATTGTTTCAGTACCTCTTATTGAAACTTATGGGAACATGCCATCAGGATCAATGCATAACCAAGGGTTAGAACAACATGCTGATTTGGAGCAGCATCATATCATTGCATAGAGGACCCTTGATCTAATCAAAAAAGGAAAGAAGAACCATCCAAGTTTTTCATTGATAAATTCAACCCTTTGAGTTGAAGTGTAGAGTTTCATAAAATGGGATGAGTATGATCCTATTTACAATGGTTGGTTATGAGATCAACATTGTGCCTTCTTTTGAGACAACACATGTATCACTTTGCAGATATACAATGTTGTTAAGGAGCAACAGTGAGAAGAAGAGGATCCATTCCTCATGGGATCAATAAAATGGAAGCTTCATTCATGAAGCAATGGAGAAGAAGATGATAGATGGTAGACATATTGAGATGGGAAATATTTTCCCCTTTCAAGGTGACTCTTTCTCAATGAGCATCTCATAGCTCAAAGAGAAACTTCTACCTGCAGCAAATCCAAAACCTTATTGGTTTTGGAGGGCCATTGATGAGAAGAGGATCTCATGGAGAGACCTCAATGGAGGTGCACTTCAACATTCCATGGAGTGCAAAGCTATTCACATTGAGGATGTTGGTATTCTACAATGGGAGGATACCAAGTTTGATCTTGGCATGATTCTTCATCCAAATTGGGATGAGTGGATCTGGATGAGCTACAGGTGGTCTCCTACATTCCTACAGATCTATAATATTGGGCAGAAAGAAGCATGGCTGCACTGGTTACTTTTGGGTGAGTATGGATACTACCCAACATTCACATTTCCAGGATCCATTCCATGTATATCACTGATGACATGTAGCAGCAGGAAGCATGGCTACGCTGGTTATTGATGAGAGAGTTTGGACATCACATGATATATCTTATGTCCTTGTATTTGTTTCTGTTTGGGATATGTCTCATGTATTTACATATATTTTTGTTTTGGATATATCTCATGTTCATGTATGTACTTGGGTTTGGGAGAAAGCATAAGTCTCACATGATGTGGCATAGAGGAGCTTGTTTGTATTATTCTAATGAGACATTTCACATGTCCATTACTATGTTGTTGCTCCATGACTTGCATCATGATGATGTAAGGAGGAAGAAAGAATCCTTGTTGTTGTGGTTACTATTGGGAGAGTATGGGCTTATTTATTCCCATACATTGCATGAAAATGATAGTGGATGGCAACAAGAGGCATTATAGTGTTGGATTCTGTTGGGGGATTATGGTCATTGTACATGGTATGATGAGGATGTGATGGGGAATCAAGATGCCTTATTATGGTGGCTTCTATTGAGAGTATATGGCTCTCATATCCTCATTGATGTTGATTTGGCATGGCAACAAGAAGCATTGTTGCAGTGGCTTCTTTTGAGAGAGTATGGCTCTCTTACTTGTTTTCATGATGATCTAGCTTGGCAGCAAAAGGCTTTGCTCCATTGGTTGTTATTGGGAGAATATGGTTTGACATTTTTCATGTTCATCCATATGTCTCTACTTCTTGTTTTTCACTATCTTGATGTTATGTTTGGATCCTACATAGCCAATAGGGCTAATGATGCGAGCATTGATAGATGCAATCTACTCTATGTATCATGGGTTGGAGAGATAGTTCATGAGTTGGAACTCTCCTCTTTGGGAATGAACCACTTCATTTTATGTATCTCATGTGTACAAGAGATATTTGGTCATCATATGGTTGCCACTTGGAGATTCATTGATAAGGATGGGTATCTAAATTTTCAGTTGGAGGCCATTCTAGACATTCTAGAGAAGCAACTTTGGAGCTGGACATGCATGACACCTTATGAAAGATGGGGAGGCCTTCCATATGAGGATGCCATTTGGAGGGATGATGTTTGCTGTAGCATCCACATTTGCAGTTTCTTGAGGACAAGAAAATTTTTTCCGGGGAGGACTGTAATATTCCCAATTTTCCACAAGTTATTTGGAATATTAGAGTTCTTAATTTTCATAATTAATTAAGTAAATAAGAGGGTGGAGGGACCCATAAACCCAAAATATAAATAAAATCTACTTTTTATGTGTGAATGTGGATATTTCAGATCTAGATCTACATAATGGAGTAGTGGAGCAACTACTTAATGTGAAAGGAGTGGAGATCATGTCTCATTAATGAGATAGATCATGGAGGTTGAAGTAGTGAACTAAGATCATGGAAGAAAGAAAATTTAAGATCATATAGAATTCATGATGAGATGATGGAGGAAGTAGTGCATTAATGCACACATGATGGAGAGGGTGATCATCACATGCATACATGATGGAGATCATGGAGAGACAACATAGTCAACATGGGTACACATGTCCACTTTCACAACGCAGTTATGATGTGGGCCAAGGCATGGAAAGGCTCCAAATCCATAATAAGAGGGTAAAGGCACACTAGAGGGGAGGCTTTTAGTTTATGATTCTATGATTTGTTTAGATCTCGAGTTGTCTTTTGACATTCCATGCACTCTTATGCTGTTTAGCTAAGTCTGCAGTTTTGTTTAGCATAGGGTGTTCCTGAGCGGGAATCCCACCCTTACCCACGGGCAACTTGTGTTCCTACTCTAGGAAGGTATTCTAAACTACCATTTCATCATCAGGAATTGGTTCCATAGTGTCCCTACTCTCTGCAGAACATCCATATTCAGAAATTGCATTATTTCTGAAGATCAGTTTGGGGGAGGAGGTTGTCTTTAGTATTTCAGCTGGAGAATGGGTGAAGGATTCATCCTATCACCTTGAGCTTCAATATCAGCCTTCCATTGCTGCAGATCTATATCAGGAATTAGGTCATCCATCATTCATCTCCCAGTAGCAGTATTTCCATCAAGAATTACACAGTCCAGTCTTTTAGGTGTTCCCGAGTGGGAACCCCACCCTTACCCACTGGCGACTTGTGTGCCTACTCTGGGAAGGTATTCTAAGCTTCCATTTCATCATCAGGAATTGGTTCCATAGTGTCCCTACTCTCTGCAAAACATCCATATTCATAAATTTTGTTATTTCTGAAGATAAATTTGGGGGGAGGAGGTTGTCTTCAGTATTTCAGCTGGAGAATGGGCGAAGGATTCATCCTATCACCTTAAGCTTCAAGATCAGCCTTCCATTGCTACAGATATATATCAGGAATTAGGTCACCCATCATTCATCTCCTAGCAGTAGTATTTCTATCAGGAATTACACAGTCCAGTCTTTCAAATCAAAGGGAGGAGGGAAGTTTTTAGAAATTCAGTTGGAAATCCTGTGGAGGACCATTCCTTCACATTGTATTCATTGTTTCCATATTTTCTAGCTACATTGCATTATTTAGCAGTAGGCTAGAGAGTCTCCATACTTGACAACGCAGTTTTTGGCAGCAATTGTGTAGCAGCAACTGCAAGCATCAGAGGAGGATTGAGGAGCTAGATCTTGAGCTTCTAGCTTGAGGATCTAGTGAAGGGATCAACCCTTCAAGCTTAGATCTGATCTTGTGACTTATTGCAGCCATCTATTTTTTAGATCTAGCTTCAGATCTACATAAACCAATAGGCCAGGGATCAAACCCCAAGAGGGTAAATTTCCAATCTCATAGATCTAGAATTACCTTTCTAGGTTATCTTGGGCTACCATCATAGTGCCCAGATCTAGAATCTTGGCATCATCAGAAGTCTAGATTTCCATAGATCTGCATTTCCATATTTAGCCAATAGTCATATATATATCATCTTCTAAAGGGACAACACAGTATTTTCTTCCAGCAAATCTCTAGTTACGCTGTGCTTGTTGTAGCATGTTTGCCGGGTCATTCTAGGCCATCTCTTTGGCTAGAGTACCTTTATTTTTTTTCACTTTTGTAACTAAAGAAACTCCAATGAATAAAATGGCTCAATTATTCTGTCTATATCTGTGTTGAACATAATATTTATGTACATTTACTATGTTTCAAATATTGTGATTATGTATCAATGCATTATTCCATTTTGGGATATTAAATTTGATCAGAAGAAGCACATGATTTTTTCTTGAGTTTACTAGTCTCTTGATTTGCCCGACATTAACTAAAGAGAGTTTTAGCTTTTTACGATGATATCTCACTATATTCTCCATTCCATATTTGAAAAATTGGTACTTGTTCTCGTGGCGATAGAAGAATGATTTCCTGTCATAGAGATGTGGACAACCCAAAAAAGTTCTTGATATGTCAAGTAGTACAACATCTAACTCAACTTCATCAATGAAGTTTACGATAATTGCAAACCATAAAATACATTTTCTTATAACCTGTAAATTTGTATCCTTGGTTATCCAACCCAAAGTGTATGGTTTATGATGAGGTAAGGTTTCAAGATTAATATTATTGACTAATTCTTCAGATATTAAGTTCGCTTGAGACCCACTATCAAATAGTGTGTCAATTTTTGTATGTTTTGAGATCACTCTTACATGAAACAACTTTATTCTTGTTTCTTCACTTAGCGTGTTACTGTGACAATTTGATGAACTAGTACTTTCTATGGCTTATTTTCCCTTTGTGACCATGGCTGCAATTTTAGTCTCATCTCCTGAGTCAGATCCAAGATCTTGTTGTGTGGTAGTGGTTGTATTTTGTTTCCCCTTGTTGTTGAATATCTTAGGCCTCAATTCTGGATGAAACTTCTAACAATGGGTTTCATCATGACCCTCTTTGGAACAATGAGTACATGTGGTTTTATCCCCTTCTTTATTAATGGATGCATTCTTCTTTTTTTTAACCCTTGAAACACTTTCCTTTTTCACCACCCTTGAATGGTTTCTTTTTACCCTCTTCTTGTACATTTTCCCCTCTTTCCTCAAGCTGTGTAGCTTGCACACAGACCTCATCTAGACTGATGGGATTAAAAATGAGGATGGTATGTTTTAGGTAACTATGTAAAGCCCCTATGTACTTTAGAAAAAGTTTCTTGGCTATGCAAATCAACACCTAACATAAGAGCTCTTTTCCTAAATTCATGAGTGCAATATTGCACACTTTGACCTTTCAATTGTCTAAAATTTTGGCAACTCATAATATTTTTTTGCATGTAAGCTAAGGATAGAATTTATTTTTTATGGCAACAATAGAATTTGACCAAGACATTGAGATCTTACTGTTTTTCTTAATATCCTCTTGTGTCTTTTATTCCCACCATAAAAGTGGTGTACCCTCCATTCTCAAGGAAGCCAATTAAATCTTTATGTCATCTTCTTGAAGGTTTTGGATTTTGTAATAAAGCTCCAATTGATGAATCCAATTATCCTACTTCTCTGCATTCACTTTTCCATTATACATTGGAAGCTCAAATTTAACATCAATTTTAAGTAAGGGTGATTTACTAGCTCCTTCTGAAGTATGTGTATGAACAAATGGAAGAGTTGTGGTAGTGGAAGATGATGATGAGGAAGGTGAAGATGGTGGTGAGGATTATGGTGGAGTGGATGGTGGCTTCTTACCATCTCCATGGCCTCCTCCTCTTGGAGAACCCTCTCCTCTTGAAGGCCTTGAAATTTCTCCTTGCATCCTTAAACTCCTCTCCTCATAGAGGACTTTAACCACCTCAGTCATATCAAAGAATGCCTTCCTGAATTCTCTCTCATCTTCTGTTATGGTAGGTTCTCCTTCATGAGACATACTCACTAAAGAATTGACTTCAACTTGAGGATGTGATGGTGTTGAAGACTTTGGAAACCTTTCCCTTCTTCCTCTTGACCCAACTACAGGGCTCTCAACCAGCTTCCTTGCTCCTCTTTTGAGTTTTAACTTGTAAGCATGACACAA
Source organism: Pinus albicaulis (assembly GCA_034641835.2). Lineage (NCBI taxonomy): Eukaryota > Viridiplantae > Streptophyta > Pinopsida > Pinales > Pinaceae > Pinus > Pinus albicaulis. The sequence goes on from CM076569.1 coordinate 119,641,933, forward strand.
ACTTGCAAACACTTAGATCCCTTCTTGCACAACAAGACCTAAATACCAAGTGATATGATACCAAAAATGATTTGAATGAAGTATGTTAGTGTTGATGTGCTAATTACTCTTTCAAATTTTGAATACAATGTCTTATGTGTGCTTAAGGGTCCAATTTCTCTTGCAAATTATCAAGTCTCATGAGTGTTTTTCATGTTAATTTTGTGAATGATTTAACATTAATAAAGGTTGAAAATCAACAAATAAAAGTACAGTACATCACCATACAACACATCAACACAATTATTTGGTGAAGGAGTTCACCCCTCCTAGGCTACATCTCCTTGGTCCAACTTCCATGGCTTGGGCCTCTATATTATTCATTGAAAAATGACCTATTTATAATTCTTTTCTGCTCCTAAAACCTGCACCAATGAGTCCATAATGCCCAAAAAAGATCATCTATCCTCCTTTTGCACTTGATTTGGTTGAAAACTCCAAAATTTATGACCATTTACATTTTCTCCACAATTTTAGGCCTAAATTTAGCTAATTGGAGCTAAATCCGGCTTGCTATAGTTAAACTGGCAGTTTCCACTGAAATTAGTGGTACACCAAATTAATCTTAATTAAATTAATAAATCATGGTTAGCACTAATTAAGCATTTCTTAGCGCTAAACCCGTGCTTAGGATAATCTTGGATTAAATGTGCATTAGGTGCTAATTAATACAGGTTTAGAGTTTAATAAAACTCGGCTTAATATCAAACTATTCTCTTAGATTAATCTTCGCCAGTGGTATTTGGACCATGGTCCTATGCACCAGGGGCTGGACCCCTCTCCCCCATCGGAAAACTTTATAATGCTTAAATATATGTGGCAATGTTATAAGGTTTTGAATAAATGTATGGAAGAATGGTAATGTGTGGCATTGGCTTGTGGGAGGTCGCAGGGTCGAACCCCGACGCCTTCACTCAAACTTGAACCAAAACGTTTTGATCCACAAACCAGGGGGGGGGCATGTGGCGACCCCAGGCTGCATCATGTGTCCTCACCCAATTGGATCAAATTTCAAACCATTAATTACTTGCCACATAACTCAAAAATTCCACCAATACCATGCTTCCACTTGGAAATTCATTATTCATTGGATGAAAATGAAAAAATTGACCCTACCCAGTCAGCATGCCACGTCAACAGTACATACTACTAACTGGACACCTATCTATCCTTTAAAAAAAAAATGCCAGTTTAGGAAAGCGAAAATAACTCATTTATGGGAGCATACAGAGTCCATTTTGCATGAAACAAATTGCGCTGAATTTAGAAAGACAAGCACTACGTGGTCATTCAAGTTTCAATCCATTATTAGAACTTTTATTTTTTAGCATAAAGCTGAGCCCCTGATCACAAAGAATGGAGGTTGAGGTAAACATTTTAAAAGGTAAATTAGAAGAAAAAGATAAACATTTGAGATTTCAAGGTAGTACTAAGATTTTGGATAATATTCTTAGTAGTCAAAGGTCTCCCTCTATTAAATTTGGCCTTGGTTTTCATGAAACTATTAAAGGAGAATATAGTTCACAATCTAGTGCTAAACATCGAAAGGATAACAATTAAAAACCTGAAGTGTTTAAAGAGACAAAAAAACAGCCTGATCAACATCCAAGGATCATGAATCCTCAAAGGATATTTTTTCTTTCCTATCTATAGAAGTGTTAATTAATTTTCTCCTATGATATAAATATTGAATGCTTTATATGTCAAAATTATGGACATGTTGCAGCCAATTGCAGAAGTAGATTGTTTCGGTCACAAAAATATCTGATCCACAAAAATACCATAATCGCCTATGACTCAGGTTTCTTTAAGGGATATTGTTTTTCGTGGAAATTTTTTTGTCATAAAGCTATTGATTGTAATAGAAGGAACATGAGACAATCATATTATGAGTTGTCTGCTCCCTTTTTTGGTCACATAAGATGTTATTCTTGTAACAAGTTTGAGCATGTAGAAAAGGAATGCAAGAACATATCAATAAATCACCAAAGTCAACATGGAAGATAAACAGATGATATCATAAGACCAAAGAAATATGGATCCCCCGACATTCCTCCTAACAAGAAGAAAGAAGAAGAGATAATATGTGGTCTTTCCCTCTATGCATTTAAAAATGAGGATGAATGGTACATCGACAATAGATGTTCTCATCACATGATTGGTGATAAGAGTAAGATGGAGTCTCTCAAGAAAAATTAAGATGGTAAGGTTATTATTACAAATGATGCTCCAACAAAAGTTTTGGGAAAAGGTAGAGCCAGGATTAAAAAAAAATATAAAGGTACTTGATACTTTATTAGTTCAAGCATACAACAAAACCTATTGAGTGTAGGCCAAATGATAGATAAAGGAAATATAATTGTGTTCACATCAACCAAATGCAAGGCCATGGATGAAGAAAATAGAAAGGTCATAGCAAGGGGATACCAAAATGCTGATAAATTACACATGTTTAAAGATATGAACTCTCACAGATATAAGGAGGATTCAGACTCGGATTGAAAGAAGATAGTGCCCATTGTAGTCAATCATTATTGAAAGAATATTACGAACAGTGACTGCAATATATGAAAATCGGTTTGTTAATGTTAGTTGTTTATATTTATGATAGTGCACCTGATGTGTCAACAAAAGACGGGTAAAAAATGTATAAGCTCAGGCGGAGTTGAAGCTGTGAAATTTTCAGTATTTCACTTTCTGTATGTGGGTTGCATGAACTATAGTCACATATATACACGAGTTCCTTTACATATAGTCATGTATGTTTTTATTTGATAGAAAAAAAGTGGGACAAACTCTGATAGGCTTATGACTGTTATGATTTGATTTTCTTGGTCTAATGTTGATGGTTACAGTCTGTTGATGTAGTATCGAGTTATGATTATATATGAGTTTGAATTTGATGATTATATATTTCGTGAATATTCTTTGATATATGAGTTTGTTTGGTTAGACTTGATAGTGGACATGTAGCACAGGTTCAGGGGGAGCTTTAGCCTTAATGGTTATAATGCATTGTTGGCATTATGTTTAAGAAGTTGATGAAGATGATCATGTGTTTCATTGATGATATTTTTGTTATGGATGATACTTCATTACCTTATCTTATGTCATGATGTAATGATCTCTCACTATTGAGGTTTTTTGGTCTTAGTTATGAATGTCATATTAGTGTCTTGATGTAAAATTCATGAAGAGACCTATGATGTAATCATTAGAATATTTATCCATGTTTGGACTATTCAAGGTTAAGTTATTTACGTATGTAATCCCATGTGTTATCGCTAAAAAAAATGAAGCATCATTTGACAAAGTCATATAGGTTCATGTGTCAAAGGTAGGGTTGTAGGGTTCATTTTTCATTACTTGGTCAAGGAAAATTTTTGATTTTTCTTATTAAGATTACCCTAAGTCTAAACCCACTCACTTTCAAATCCCCTCATGTCACATTACTCATAATTTTCTAACATTTTTCGTTTCCCACGATTTTTGTACCAAAATGGTTGTTTTAGCTAAGAAACCACAGTTTCGTAGTGAAATACACTAAGAAATTTCACTTTTCGCTATGAATCCGTTGATACTTTCATAGCTAAAATGCCCTAAAATACACTAAGAAGGCTACGAAAGGGAGGTTTCTTGTCTGTCATATCAAATTAGTTGTTAGGTTTCAGAAAATTATTTGAAAGGGATAAGTTAGATACCATTCGAGTCAGTTAGGGTAAAGATCAAGGTACATGGTCAGGGTTGAAGTCATCATCATGATTTTAGGCATGTATGAGTCATCATTGTGTTATGAGTGGGCATCAAACTTCAAAATCTTTCCAAATTAAGTCATTTCTCATTCTTCATTCCTTCTTTGCATGATATTGAGCACTAGAGAGCATTTCATTAAGCCAAAGCTATGGCTGGTATTTTCAAAGGTTGCAGATATCACTGATCAAGTGAGGAAGAAAACTATCAAGCGAGGCAAAGAACTATCAAGCGAGGCAGATAAGGAAATAAAGAAACTATGGTTGAAAAAAGAAAGACAAATAAGGGTGGCCAATGTCTAAGATATGAGCCATCAAATATGAATATGATCAATGAAGACCCAAAAACTGTAGAATTCTTCAGAAGGACAGGATGTTTACAATTCTGTGAAAGACTACAAGGCTGTCATGTACAAGTTTCCAAAGAATTTTCTCTAAATTTTAGTGGAACAACTACTAAAGTGGGGATGCTGAATATTTCCATTACACCAGAGGTCATTGCAGCAACAACAAGGATTCCAGGGGGACAAGAGAAGTGGTTCAAAGGATTCAAATTTAACATGGAAGAGTGAAAAGAGTTTGTCAAGCCAGAAAACAGTGAAATGGACATTAGAAATGCTAATCCAAGGAGCTACATGAAGGATAACTACTCAAAGTTGCTGCTTATCGTCCACAAATATTTCACTTGTGAAGGGAGATACCATAAATTCTATACTTACCATTTCAAGCTTCTCCTACACTTTAATGGTAAGATATATCTTGATATACCTTTCTATTTATACAGAAGTTTATCAAAAATGGAAGATAAGGTCCAAGAAAAATCTGAACAAAGTGAGACTTCATTGTTTCATCATGGTTTAATTAAACTGCTAGTTTTAGATGAGCTCCAGAGACTAGGCAGAGATTGGTCTTATTTCTTATTTGTTAGTGGTTTTGAATTGGATACCCTTACTCCTACAAGAAATCCTAAACCTAGGGGTATCCAATCACCTTTAGTGGCAGAACCAAGTGAACCAACAAGGGTAGAGCAAAGTGAACCAGTCAGGATGGAAACAGAGAAATTGTAGAGTTTTGATACACCCAATGTCCCACCTCCAAAACAAAAATCAAAAGTGATCAAACCTACAAAACAAAAATAATATGTGAGTAAACAAGGAAGCAAAAGGATTACAAGGAGTCAAAAAATGGATTTAGAAGACAAAAAAATGGCTATAGAAGACAAAAAAATAGCTAAAGGAAATTTAGAAGATATATTACATGCCATTGATATTGAAGAGACTCCTATAGTCCAGGCTGAGGATATAGAAGAAGGTGGAAAAAAACTAAAGAAAGCTAAATATGTAAAGAAACTAGAATTTGAAGGAGAAGATGCAGGTTTTATGTTCTAGGCAAGAAGTTCCATGGAAAGGCATGCTAGAAAACTTTTGGAGAGAAACAAAGAAGTTCATCCAGATACTGATACTGTCAAGCCACCACAAGACATTATTGATCTTTCATCTCTTGCAGAAAAATATAGAGTTAGCAAGCCAAAGAAAGGAAAAGAAGAAATAATTGAAAAAATAGAGTTTGAACTCCTTGAAGAAAAGTTAAGGTTAGCTAACCATGAAATTGTAGTTATGAAGAAGGAAGCAAGAAAACACAATGTCCAAAAGGTTTAGTTTGAAAAGTTGAAAGAAATTTGGGAAGAGCAAGTTGACAGTGTTTCCAAGACTGTAGATAATACACAACAATTAATCAAATGGACCATGCCATTGAGGAAAGAGGTGAAACATGTTAGGATAATGAATTTGCAATTGAAATATACACACAAAAAGTTGAAGGATTGGGTTAAAGACCTACAGGAACAACTAGAACTAATCCATGAGGAATTGGAGAAGAAAGGCCTTAAAATGCCAGTAGTTAAGGAGCCAATAGCTCAAATCATCATCAATGAGGAAGAAACACCTCATGACTCCTAGTTTGAGTTGGTTTATGTTTTTGAAGGTAAATGGAATGTTGGAAACAAGTTTTTACAGTTGGAAGACACATTTTTGAAGATAGACAAAAATCTGGAAATAACACACTTTTCAGCAGTTTCGTAGCGTTTCCTAGGCTTGAAGCCAGGAAAATGCTATGAAACCACTATAGATTTCTTTTTGTATTTTGAACCATTTTGGGAAGTTTCCAAGAGGAGGAAAACACATGGAGGATATGCAAAGACATGAGGAATACATTGTATAAGGAAAGAATCAGAAAAGTTGATGGCAAAGGGCATTTTTGTAATGCTACGAAATTGTCATACTTTCGTAGCGTACTATTTTGAAGATTTATAAACAGGTTTTTGGGTAGCTTTGGACATCTGGGTTACTTCCAAAGGGTCAAAGGACTATGTCAGTAGTCATTCAAGACTTTAATACCATAAGATGAAGACAATTCATCACCCAAACCATGCGTTGAAGATAAGGACCAGTTTTCCTAAAAAGCAGGGTTTGTTTCCAGTTTTAAAGGAGGCTAATTAAGATGTCATGTAGTGATGAGTTCCATCACACCCTATTCAAACATGTGAAGGAATATTTTTCAAATATGTAACCGATATTAGGAGATAAGGAATTTGATGTAATAATGAACAATTTGAGTTCTATTAGGAAAAGGACTATCAAATAGAATAACTGTCATTTTCTCATTAATGTAGATGTTTTCTTGTTATGCAAGGTGTCATTAGAAAAATTTATAGGAATCTAGCCATGAGGCAGATCATCTCATCATGTAACAAGTCTATTAAAGGGAAGATATTCGAATTTTTAAGGGGTTGGAGAATCTTTGCCAATACTGCAGCTTTATGTAATTTGATTGTTTTCAGTAATACAAAGAACTTTTACTATGGCCAACTTGAGATTATCATGGAGTTTTTAGTGCTTACTTGATCTATATTTTCTATGTGTGCCATTTGTAGTGGTTTTCATCTTTAATACTCAGAATTCATTCATGTAATTCTATGACTTCCTTTATAGATGAATTGACTGCATTATTTCATGTTTTATGTGTGTCTTAACTCTGCTAAAAACTCTTACCTGCCTTAGCTTCCATGTCAAGTGAACTTACTACTGAATCACTGAATTTGTTGACTCCATAAGCCCAATGATTGTAGACTTATACTCTTTTAAACCTATAAACATCATAAGCAAGTTGTTTTCCAAGTAGAGTTAGCCATTTAGATTCATCTTATTGCAATATCATTAACCCCTTTGAGACAACCCTCTCAGACTAAAGAGGCTAAGCTTCAGTTGCAATATTGGTTTGAAACAGTTACATGAAGTTGTCTGATTAGCAGCCTATCATGTGCAATTTTGTGATAACACCATGATGGGAAGATTAGGTTATGTAACCCCACTTGGTTGGGTGGTTGTGTCAAATATGTAATCCCACTTGGTTGGGTGGTTGAGTCAAATATGTAACTCCACTGGGTTGGGTGATTGATGTAAGTATGAGTCCTTGGTGATAGGAAAGGTCATACTTAGTTGAGTTATAGAGTCATGTACTTCATTTCTGAAGATTCATCGTGTGCTCAGGGGGAGCATGGTCAGTATAGTGCAGATCATATCTACAGAGCTCTTGTATCTACAAGGAAAGATAAACCTTCTTTCAACATTGGTTCATCCTTTACCCTTGATGTAAAAGGGGGAGAGTAACTTGGTGTTTGAATAATAATTATATTGATGTGTCTTATAGGTATCTACAGATTATGGTGATAAAACACCAACACGGCTTACATCAAGTCCAAAGGGGGAGAATGTTGGAATTATGATCTACTTGTTGTCCTTGATTGAAACCCACTTGTGGCAAGATAAATTTGTGTTGACATGATGGTAATAGGATGAGTACACATTCCAGTTCAGTTGTGACCGAGAAATAAATACCACTCTGTGACAAAGGAATGATGAAGGTAAAGTTTGAGAAATATACCAAGGTTTGATGAAGCCAAGTAGTGTATATGGGGGTTTGGTGAAGAAAAGTTGTGTACATACGCAAATAAAAAGAAGAAAAGTCGCATACACACGCAGATAAAAAGAATAAAATTTGTGCACATATTGGATCACTATTATTATTAAAAACAAAGGTTCTTACCATGGTATTAGCCCACAATATTGAGTGGAGTAACGACTATTTGATCTCGTCAAGAATTACCACTGACACTAGTGTGGTTTTGGCTCATGGTATTGGCTAAGGCTCAAGATATGTATGGAGGATAAGATCAAAGTGTTTTAGGGTGCGTAAGTGAGGGTGAAGAATTAATACATGAATCTGAAGTATATTTGTGTGGTATGGGCTATAGTTGTTTGGTTGATATGAAATAATTATGCACCCATGAATACAATAATGGATTAGGATCATTAAACTTGAAATGACTATATATTGCATGATATTTTTATGATTTGTTTAGATTTGTGGTCTGGTGTATGTTTTTTATGGTGAAAGTTAATATCTATGTATGTATGAAGTTTTAAAGTGTTGTGTAGTCATGAATTAGTTGCAGCACTGTACGCAAGTTCGACACATGGAAATCACGTATACATGCAGGTTTTGTTATGTAGAGTTGCCCATGTATTCTGAAGTATGTTGAGATCCGTATGCAATTTGGGTTCTGGATAAGCGTGTATATACATGGAAATGCCTTATGGAAGATAGGTATGCAAGCCAGGGTTTTGCTGAAGAATATGTCTTATCAGGTTTTCTGTGTTTGTGTTTTCTATCAATGAAGTCTTCATATAAATCCATGTTGTTTGAATATTTATAATGATGCTATTTTATTGTTATTATAGGTCAATGATTGGTTGATTTATTAGTGATTCAATGGTTGGTTGATTGGTGATTCATTGATTTATTTGGGATAGTGTTATGTTTCAGTTCTGATGTATTGGTATTGTGCTTAAATGGGTGTAGTAGGTCTAGTCTGAAAATTTGATGAAACGTGGCCTACAAGTTGTGATGTATTGAAGCAAGTGGATCCAGTGTGAAAATTTATGAAATGTGGTCTATGGTGGTGCCGAGGGTTGGAGCCTTCAGTGAGGGGGTCGTAGCTCCCTTCTAGTGGGTGCTGGTAAGTGATATCAGGGGGTCATAACTCCCTTCCAGTGGGTGCCGGTAAGCGAGATTAGGAGGTTGGAGCTCCCGTCCAGTGGGTGATGGAGAATGAGTGAAGGTTTTAGCCTTTAGAAAATGGGCACCTGCGTGTTGGTATGAGTCTTCTCTAGTAGAATATTGTAAGAAGTTTTATTTATAATAAATATTGAAGATAGAGATGACAACAACAATGGTTTTCTCCCACATTGGGTTTCCACCTTAAATCCGTGTGTTCATGTGTTTTTCTTATGTGTGATGGTTTACTTTGTTCTTATTGCACATGCTTACATGTTATTAATAGTTTGTTGAATCTTTGATACATTGGTTTAAGTTAAATAGATGAATAATTAACTAACTAAAATTTTACTAGGCATACACTAGTTTCCTTAATGACAGTTCCGTACATACGCTAGTTGGATTAGGTGAAGTCGTGTACAACATTCAGAAAAGAAAAATAATAATTTATCTGAGTTTTAAATACCAATTTACCCCACCCGCCCCCCCCCCGCTCATTATTTTTCCCAACAATAACCAGATTCTTAGATATCTAGAATATTTTTATCTATAAATTTCATAAAACCCCTTATTTCCAAAAGGTTGGGTCTCCTTATTCATGGAGCATCTTATTCTAGAGATTCCACGTAACTCCTTATTCATGGAGTTCTCTATCACACTTTACTAGTTGCTGCAATTTATAATCAGAAGGAATTAATACATAAGAGGAAACACACCATACATGAGATGTCGTTGAATCACAAAATCCTCTAGCATGAAGTGCAGAAAGGCTTTTATTTATTATAATGAATCTTCAGGAAAATCAACCCCCAACTTTAAATGGTATTTGAAAATTATATATATAAGAAGAGAGGCACTAACTCCATCTCTTCTAAAGACAAGGAAACATTAATCCTTCCATTACAAGTGTCACAATACATTAGAATATTATCCCATTTAAATCTAACTGAAAGAACAACTGTAGAAGAAAGAAGAGAATATTTTTGAACTGAATTCCTGAATGCGTTGTCTTGTTGCTTCTTTTTCTACTATCTTATTTCTTCATGTTCCTGGTTCTTAAATTTCCATGCATTTTTATTAAATTCAACCTGTAATAATTGCTAATCTCTGAAATAACTGGAGCCTTGAACTTTCCCCATGCTGACAGATGTCAAATAACTTTAGATTCTGGTGTTGTTTGAAGTTCCTATAAAACCTATAACTACTTCTGAAATCTCGCCTTTGTCTTTGAAGACATGCTGATACAAATGGTGATAGTGGTGGGTGCGGGTTTGATTCAAGAATAGAATTATAAGCGGAAACTGTAGTAGTGGGGAATGAAATGAAAGAGCGGGAAATATGGAGGTTTAACATGTTATGGAGGCGGATTAGGATAAAATGGTGGAAATTAATCAACAGAAAACCCTTTTCTTTACAATGGCGCAACACTTATATTTGATTGAAAACCCTTTGTAATGGAAAAAAGCCCGAATGATAATGAAATACTTTTATAAGTAAACCTTTTGGATAGATTGGTGTAGGTTCATTTTATTAGCGATGATATGATATAATACAAATAAACCCTTTGAAAAATATAGAGGAGACGTGGAGCGGAATGATAATAGGACACGTCAAATATGGGCTAATCGGGAGATATTACTAAACAAGTAAATGAGCGTGAGGGAAAACCTTTTATACGTATCGCAATCGCAAATCTGAAGCGAATAGGCTTAACTTAAGACACAGGTGGGGGGAACTGCGAATTTGCGATTTGCGATGAGGGTGATGACGTGGCATGTGGTGGGGTCTATTTTATTGCATCAAGGAATGGAATTGGGATAAAAAATCGAAATATCAGGATAATAGGGATTTGGATTAGTGAAAATACTTTTTTTTTTTCAATTTGAAAAATCGCAAATCGGGAAGTCAAACTTATTGCATTTGGGAGGTCAAAGGTCCATCGCAAATCGAGGATTTGGAAATATCGCAATCAAGGATCAGGAAGGTTATCACATATTGGGGATCGATGAATCGGGAAGGTAACATGGATGTATGTCAACAATATTTGCGATATGCGAATTGGAAGGTGATGTGGCAGGGAAGGCAGGTCCCAAAAAATATCGCAATCGGGGAAATGAGGAAGCAGAAGTGAATGCGGTAAGTGAACATCACGAAATTACGAAGCGAAAAGGTAGATGGGGAAAAATATGGTTAAGTGCAGAAAGTAATATACATATACTATATGATATATTACAAAGGTTTGTTGTGTTAGGGGCAGAGATACGATAATACAAAATATTTGTGGTAAGAATCTTTTGTGGGGGGCGGAGCTACTATAAAAGTCCTGAAAGCATAACAAATTTGGGTTTGGATGGCTTAAAAGGGAAATATTTAAAAATGGGATTTGAGACTCAGGTTTTATTTTAAAACATAAAATAAAAATGAAAAGGAAATAATGACTTAACAGATAACTGTGCTAACATTGGCTCCACATGGGATATAGATCTCCCTGCGAGGCTCGAAGAATATTTTGTATTTTCAGTTCCTTGTCTAGCACTTATTTCTCCAACCAAAAATTCTTCTCGTTAACTCAAAAATACTATTAGTCATCAGTATTATTCACTTGTTTTGATGACTATTTTCCTTTTCCAAGTTTTCTAGAAACCAATTTCAAACAGTCAATTTGTCTTCCATCAGAGAAAATTTTTATCCCCTCCCCCGTCTCTCTTGCATAATGTGATTGAAGTGGTTATCTGGCTTAAAATCCTATCCTAGATCAGTAGGCCTTACCCTATCCACAACTGTCACAAACCTCTTATCTCTGATATCCAAAATCCTCCTATTTCACAAAACAGTCTGTCGAAACATAAGTCAAGTTTTCCTTGTTACTTTCTCACTGAATGAAGTTACTGTTTGATGACCCGAGTATGTCTAGGAAACCATTTTAAAAGGTCATAACAAAGTGTCCAGGTTAGGTGATGGTGCTTAGGATGAGTATCTTAGAAGATCTGTGTCTTGTTAAGAACTCTGTTTTTAATATCAGTCAAAGTATCATGTCCTTCTATCTGGGAAAAAAAATCCTTTTGTTATCCCTAGGTCGTGCACCATCAAGTTGTAATATGTCTTGTTTCAACAAAACTCAAAAAGTCAACTCAAGAAGAAACAGAGTAAAGATGGTCCCATGACCAAAGAGAAAGTGATCAAGAGATTTTCAAAGTTTATCCTCATTATACCACAGACAAGTTTGCCCAGAAATCAAGCCATCTTATCAAGATATTCTGTAGGGGTGCCAGGATGAATGGCATAAATCAAAATTGGGCAAAGAAAAATTTCAAGGAGAGGTTTCAATTCAAAAGAACAGTTGATTGTTTGGAGACTAAAGGAAATACAAGGCTAAGAGGAAGAGGGACAAACTGGTTTATCTCTGCAAATAAAAAATGCCTAAGGATGTTAAGGAATCATCCATTATGGAAAATAAGCACAAAGGGCTGAAATACAATTAACCAAGCACTGCATGTCACTCCACAAGGTATTTTTCTTCTGTTTCCAAACATCTAGGCTACAACACTGGAAATCAACACTGTTTGATTAAAAATGGTAGTTTCGGGCAAAAGGACCCCTAGAAGTCTTTAGGCATCAGAGTGAAAAGCATAAAAAGGGAAAAACTTCCTTTTTTATACCCCTATAGCCTAGAATCTAAACCATCAAAGACACTGTCATCACAAAGAAAGCTAAAGCTACTGCAAAAAACAGTTACACCTAAGAGACACAAAGCAGACATGTTGGAGTTTGAAATATCTTACCTGTTAATTATCTTCACAGTGAGACTCTATAAGAACATGTCACATAAGAAAATTGGACTAAAGACAAAGTTGGTTGTATAAAAGGCCTCCTTCAATCATAAGCAGAGAGCCTAAACAGTTGTGTTTGCATTGCCTCCTTCAATCATAAGCAGAGGGCAAAGACACAGTTTTAAAGGGTCTTCTTCAATAATGAACAAAGATAGGGAAAAAAACATAGGTTGTTTAAAGAGACTAGATTTTTTTTGAAGTGCCTTCCTTCAAGCATAAACAGAGTGCCCACACAGTTTTAAAGAAGCCTCCTTCAATAACAAGTAGAGGGAAAAGACTTAAGTTTAAAGAAGCCTCCTTCAATGACAAGTAGAGGGAAAAGACTTAAGTTTAAAGGGCCTCCTTCATGACAAGTACAGGGCACAGTTTATTTTAAAGGGCCTCCTTCATTTTATAAACAGAGATAGGCCAAGTTTTTGTTTGAAATACATCCTTAAAAGATAAGAAGAGGGTACACACAGTTTTTAAAACGGGCCTCTTTCAATTACAAGTAGAGGACCTAAACAATTTTGTTACATTGCCTCCTTCATGACAAGTAGAGGGCACTGTTTTTTTTTAAAAACAACCTTTACAGGGAGAAATAAAGAGTACTGTTCATAATTTGAAAGAAGGAGAAATTGTATTTTTACCAAAAAACTAAAAACTACTTTACTATTCGCACACACTGTCTAAAAACAAGCTCAAAAAGACTGTTGTGTAACCAAAAAGGTCACTATGCATTATGTTTTCAAGGTTAAAGGCAAACAAGATGAGAAATCACTTTTAAAGAGGAAAAAGTCATTTTCAAACTCCCCAAAGGGCATATAGGAGCCTCAACGGGCACATTTTACATTTCATTTTTTCAATCGGTAGAGAAAGGAGGTCAGGTTTTCAAGCTTCGGGCAAAGCCTCATGCACAGTTCAACGGTCGCGACGCACTTGTGCCTAAGCGGTACGCGATTGTAGTAGCTTACGAATAAGATTACAAGGGGCGCAACGCGCCTGTATACTAGCGCGACACTTTTGAATTTTGGCTCGGCATGCAGCTTTCTGCCCGGGCGCCTGAAAATATCGTGCAACTGTTGCTCAACACTTTGCACAGGCCTTCTGCCCGGCCCATTTGTACAACACACATACCTCATTTCCCAGGCCTTTTCACGGCCCATATGCATAGCTGTATGGTCCTTGCCCACTACCCATCACGCACACATTATGTTTCTCCTTCTTCTCATGAGTCTACTCCCAACAAAAAGCATCCTCCATAGATAACAGTGAGAAAGAAGGATGCAGTAAAAGCAAACAAGGAAGTGTTGGTGACAAAAAACAGGGAAGTGTTGGTGACAAATAACAAGGAAGCGATGGTGGCAAAGAACAAGACAGTCCTCAAAGAAAAGGTAAAGACATTAAGGACAGTGAAGGAGGCGCTGGTCAGCAATACAATGATCATGAAAGAAGCCCTCAAGAGGAAGGTGAAAACACTAATGATGATAAAGACAACTCACAAAGGGATTACAAAAGCACAGATGGTGAAAGAGGCAACCCATAGAAAAACAATCAAGGTAGTGATAGCCCATAGAGAGGCAATGAAGACAATAAAAGAGCAGAGGAAAAAAGTGAAGAAGGGAGCTATGACAAAAACGGTGAAGATGGTGGCAGCTTACATGAAAAATATGAAAACAGTGAGCATGAAAGAGGTAGCCCACAAGATGAGGAAACCAAAAATAGTGACAGTGAAAGGAGCAGCAAATTGGGTAATGAAGAAGGAAACAATCTAAAGGATCAAACTGAAAAGGTGGTACTGTTAACTCCTCCTCTCACTTCTCCTCAACACAGTCAAGAACATGTGCTTACTGCCTCTCCAAGGCAAGGGGCCATGCTTCCTTCATCAAAAGTGGCAAAGGCTAAAAACACCAAAATCGAAAAGAAGAAAAAAAATCAGATAGTGACTAGCAATATCACTAGGGCACTAAGGAGTAGAGGCAAATTTCCAAAGCAGAGAAATGTAGAATTGACCAAGAAAACCAAAGGAAAGAAAATCATTAAAGGTAAAGGCAAAGAGAATATTGAATAGCAAGAGAGCAGCCATGAGCATGAGAACAAATTTGACATAATACAATTATATAGTGATGATGAAGGTGATGAGGCCAGAATTATTAGATCTCTTTTGCAAAACCGGGAGGCTCAGATTATAGACTTGGAAAATGACCTAGAAAGGTCAAAAGACCTTATCTACTTTTTGCAAATGCAAAACAGACAGATGAGTGGAGAGATGGCTATTTATAAAGCCCGGGCAATTAGATATAAAAGAGAAGCGCAAATGTCACAAGAAAAACTTGAAGAATAGATGGGTGAGTATGTGGATAATGATGAAGACAAAGACCCAACAAGAAAGAGGCCTAGGACCATTGGTCTTAGAAAAGCATTGGAAAAGAAAAAAGAAGAGGAATCAGCCCGTGCACAACAATACCCTCTTATGGAGCTACTTGCTCTAGAAGTTGAGAATGATAAAGAGTCTTGGCTTGAGAGGGAAAATCAGCATTTGGAAACCAAATTGGAGAAAGCTAACAGGGATTTGGGCCTACAAAGGAGAATGACCAAGCACTACAAGAAATTGAATCAGTTTGCCCAAAGGAAACTCAAAGCTGCCCAAAGGAGGCGCCCGATGGAAAAATGTGGAAAAGGCCAATCCTGGCTTGGAATTCTTGCTCAAGCTTCATTACATCTTTCTAAAAACCCTTAAGGGGTTTACTCACCAAAATTGGGAAATTTTGGGCACATTATTGTTTTTTGTGAATTTTAGGCCTAAAAGAATAAAATCATGGGTGCCTTAACTTTTTCTCAGAGCATCCTTAGCTGAAGAAAATTATATTTTTGGATTCCTTGACATCAAAGGAACATTCTCAGAAATTTTCAGATCAAATGAAGTTTTTTTGGTCCCTCAAAAAGGCCAAAAACAACCATTTTTTACCTTTGTGCCCCTAATATCAGTAGGTGCTACACTCCTGGGTTTTTTCATTGTTTCTACTTTTTGACTAAATTTCAGGCATCAGATTGGAAAAAATAAAGTATTTTTCGAAGATAGACATCCGTATCTTTCCAACGAGCCATCACGGGACTCATTTTGACATCGGGAAGTTTTCCAAAACTACACTACAAAACAAAAAATTTTCTCGTGCTACGCTCATGTAGATTTTGCTGAAAAGCAGTTTTCTGAGTCATGACTGGGCCAAATGTGCGTTAAGAAATTTTATCTTATGTGTCAGGCCTCCAAAGTCATTTTTTTTTCTATTTTGGTTTGAAAAGATATTTTGTGCCTTGGACCTTGTTAGGCCTCAAGGACAATTTTAGATATTTATTTTTGGCCAATGGCCTTCTAGTTTCTCTAGGTGGGTTTCCTCCTCTTTGGATTATATAAACCAAGAGGATTCATTGTAAAAAATAGGAAGAACTTGACATAATGAGAGCAATGCATAGCATTATGTGCTTGGAAGAAATACTTATTTTATGAAGTGGATGATGTCTTGCTTGGCTTGATGGTGGAGGAGCATTGTGTGCAGGATTCCATGGCTTACTGAATGGTGATGTTTATCTGATTTGTTTATGTTTTCTTGTTTTCATTGATGTTCCATACTTCTTATTTGCTGTAGATCAGAAAAGTATATGTTGAGACATGCTCATGGAAGCACCTTAAACATCTTGCATATTACAGCTTTGATGTTTTCCTCTTCTTGATAATTTCTAAAGGATTCTTAACTGCCCCTTAGGTCCATCAAGAAATTTTTATTTGTTTCATTTATGGTCAGTATGTTTTTCTATCTTGTATGATTTAAGTTACTCCCTGCTTACTTATATTTTCTCAAAACTCCATTTCTGAAATCTTTTCTATGAAATACTGGTTGTTTTAGTTAAGTCAAAGAGTTCTCGCTCGATCTTGCCCTTTTTCCATGCTTGCAAAATTATTTCAGAGTTCCTGATAGCTCAAGATATGTTGTTTAGGAGTTCCCTCTTCATAGATTAAGTTGTTTGTTTATCTTATTTTTTTTCCCAAACAACTGAAGGTGATTTTATAGAGTTAGGAGTTCTTATGCTTCTATGTATCGTCAGATTGTTTATCTTTCATATGTATCAGTTTGAGTTTTATTCATAGAGATTAATGGTTTTCCCTACCTCATGAATAATTGATTTAAAACTATATATGTTTAAGATCTCTTTGTATTTCACAAACTTAATGTTCATTTCACTTCACCTTCACCCAAAGAATCCATTTACCTTGACTAAATCGGCCCTGTAGTATACCTTTCCCATCATTGAGACAACCTTGACTTTATCTGACCCCATAGCCCTGTTGATTTGATGAACTCTCTTTCTATTTGTCCTTTTTGATCAGTTTACCTCAAAAACCCAAAAAAAACCAAAACATACTTAACAACTAGCCTAAAATCAAACACACAAAGAAAACAAGTTCACATCCTTCACACAATAGAGAGAGCCCTCTCTGAGTCTAGGAAGGCTAGGTCCTAGGACTCCAAAGCTTCTTCTGATGTTACCCTATCATTTTGTTTACCAGTCTACCAAATTACGAACACTAACATAAATGGCGATCACGGTGGGACTTTGAGTAAGAAACAAACTTAGACTTCCCTAAACATTTCAACAGCCCTTAAGAAAAATATCTTGTGGATTTATCCCACCGCTCACTAACATAATGGCGATCACGATGGGACCCTGAGTCAAAACATCCTAGGTATCCCTTAGGAAATCTCAAAGTCTCAGTCAAACTTATAAGACTAAAGTATTGTCAAAAGAGTAGAATTTGGTTGTTTCACCATTCTAGCAAAAATATGACTCAGCTATAGGATACTCTCACAAACCCTAGGCTACATATAAGAAACTCAGAAAAAACCTCAAAACATCCTTAGATTGGTTTTTTTTTCAGTATTGGTGGTGGACCATACACATATACCCTCAAAACAACTAAAAACATCCACTTGGCGACTCCACTAGCCTCCAATAGGCCTATTACTCCACTAGTCCTTATAAAATCTTTTGAATGCATTGAGCAATCCAAATCATGCTGATGGTGGATAGAAAAGTTCAAATATTCCACTTGGCGACTCCACAACCCTCAATAGACCAAAAGACTCCACTGGTAGAGAACTCTAAAATGGTTGAAAGGACACAATGACTCCTTCTGGTAAACAAAGATGGATCCAAGTGTGAACAGAGAGGAAAAGTTGGAAATATTGATAGATACATTCAGAAAAATGATGCATCTACTTGACAGGAAAATAGAAAGACACAAAGTTAAGGTTAATGTTGCTTATTCAAACCAACCTACACTTTTTCCTCGGGAAGAACATACTCAACCATTAGAAGACAAGAGTAACAAACAAAATGTGCCTAATGAGCAAGTTGCAAATAAAAACATAGTGGAGTGCTCTAAAGAATCAATCAGCCATCCTAAAATCATAGAATCTGAAATAGAGAAAGAGTCAAAACCTTTAACATCTATACCCTTATGCTTTAATTCATTCCAGATCTTGAAAGGAAATTTTCATCCTGAAGATCTCTTAGCAGTTATTCAGGAAACCCCTGCTCAAGTTAACTCTCACATAAATCAAGGAAAGTTGGTTGAAGATGAAATCAAATTTGAAATGGAAGAAAAAACAAAACCTTTATGATCTCTACATTTGTGCTTTAATTCATTTCAGATTATACAAGCAAATTGGCCTCCTGAGAATCTATCATAGGCAACTCATGAATCCCATGCTTATTGTCCCAAACATCAAGAAGAGTTGGTTGAGGATGAAATCAAATCTGAAATGGAAGAAAAAACAAAACCTTTAGGATCTCTACCTTTGTGCTTTGATTCATTTCAGATTATACGAGCAAATTGGCCACTTGAGAATCTATCAGAGGCAACTCATGAATCCCATGCTTATTGTCCCAAACATCAAGAAGAGTTGGTTGAGGATGAAATCAAATCTGAAATGAAAGAAAAATCAAAACCTTTAGGATCTCTACCTTTGTGCTTTGATTCTTTTCAAAATATACAAGCAAATTGGCCTCTTGAGAATCTATCAGAGGAAACTCATGAATCCCATGCTAATTGTCCCGAACATCAAGAAGGGTTGGTTGAGGATGAAACCAATCAAGAAATGAAAGAGAAACTAAAGGATCGCTCTAAGGGCACAAGTGATGATTCATCATCTCTCTTAGGTAAGGCCCAAAAAGACATTCATCCCCTAAATCAACTTTCTAAAGAGAAAGAGGATTACTGTAGTTATATCCAAAGAAAGATAAAAATTCCTCCCTTTTTAACTGAAGAGGAGATAAATCAACTCATAAACATGCAATCAACCTCTATCTATTTTCCTCCTGATCTTAACTATCACATAGCAGAAAATGCATTTATAGATCAATTCAAAGATAAACAATCTGATAGTCCAATATGTATGGTTGGTGACATTAATTATATTGCTGATTCTCCAAAGTTTGATCAATATGTTGATAATGATGATGCTTTTCAAACATAAGCTAATCTTGCAGAGTATTCAACACTTGGTTTTTGGGAGGAAGCTTAGTTTCATCATCTTGAGAAAGGTTAACAACCAATGCATAGCAGCTATGACAGTGATGAGGAAAGCTTAGAAAATTTGGAAGAAAATGAAGGCTTGAAGATTGATGATCACAAGAAAGTTGCTGCTCTTCTTTATCGAGAATATTTGTTGCCAAAGAGTATCCCCACTCATCAACATGATGACCTTCACACAGTTTTTAGTCTACTTAATCAGAAAACATCAGCTTGGAAAGAAGACTACACTGCAATATATGATGAGTCTGATAGTTCAAGTGATCATGAGCAAGAGGAAGAGTTTCTTTCCCAAGAGAGTCCCAAACATAGCCAAGTGAAAGAAGGAGTAGTCCTGAATGGAGCTTATGTCTCAAATATTCTAGATCAGGTATTATTCCAAGATCCATTTGTTGTTTTCCTTGAGAAATATGAGAGAGGAGTGTGTTCTACCATGAACAGTTGCAAAGTGTGAGAAAAAACTTAAGCACTACTGTCTGAAAACAAGTGAGGTGGAAGTGGCCTTTTTATTTCTTCAGCATCATCAAAGAGCTAAACCAAGATCAACCATGCAATCATCTACTTGACTGGTTATATTGGAGAGAAGAGTTCACGAGATAAATGTCTATCATATATAGGTTAGAGTAGAATAGATAGGCATGCAAAATAAGCTTAGCCCCACGAGCATCTTTCTTTCAGTTTGTTTTGAGAAAAGCAAAAAACACAAAAACAACAAGAAAATTAGAAAAAGAGAGCAGATTCTAAAGAAATGGTACAGCCCCATACCCAAAAAATAGTCATGCTGAAAGTGCGCAAGTCTAAATGCCACTACTAGTGCTCAAAGGATGTCTTGTTCAGTTATATAGCCTAATCATAATTGAGCATGTTTTAAATTGATTGCTGATAAGTTAGTGAAAAATAATGATAGTCAAAATATGAAAGCTTGACTTATCAAAGAAAGTAGATTAGGAAACAAAGATGCTGGTTCCACATGCTCAAAATAGAACCAAAGAAAAAAATAGGGATGAAAATCAAACTATGTATCCTAGCCCTGATTTTTCTAAATCTCATTTTGTACGAAAATAAAATTTGTGTGCAGCTTGTATTTATGCCACAAACACATGACAAATCAGACTGTCTAATCCTGATTTGATCATTTTTCAATTTCATGTTTTAGTCTATCGAATGAAATCCTGTCAAATAGCTTAATCTTGACAGTTGATCTAGTATAGGTAGAGAAATAAAGGAGTTCATCAGTTTAATCTGAACTCCCAGAAGATATAAGTGTAGAAGTAGATAGTGTTTTCTCTTTCAAAAATATCATATCAAGGGTTTGCCAGTCCAAGTGCACCCAAAGAAGAAAAAATGTTAGGCAAAGTAGTTGGGTAAGTAGAGATGAGGTTGATGCTAATCATGCTGTCAGTTTTTCAGAAACCATCATTTTTAGGAAACGCATCAAGAAAAGGAGAAATCTGCTCCAATGGATGAGGCACTGGTCTTCACGAGCCAGAGATCTGCAATTCTGGACACCTCCGAAAAGGAGCTACCCTCCCCAAATGGAGCCACTGTTAGTCATCAGTATTATTCACTTGTTTTGATGACTATTTTCCTTGTCCAGATTTTATAGAAACCAATTTCAAACAGTCAATTTTTCCTCTAGAAAACCCAATAGAGAAAATTTTTATCTTCCCCCCCCCCTCTCTCTTGCATACTGTGATTGAAGTGGTCATCCAACTTAAAATCCTATCCTAGATCAGTAGGCCTTACCCTATCCACAACTATCACAAACCTCTTATCTCTTATATCCAAAATCCTCCTATTTCACAAAACAGTCTATCCAAACATAAGTCAAGTTGTCCTTGTTACCTTCTCACTAATTGAAGTTACTGTTTGATGACCTGAGTATGTCTAGGAAACCCTTTTAAAAGGTCATAAAAAAGTGTCCAGGTTAGGTGATGGTGCTTAGGATGAGTATCTTAGAAGACCAGTGTCTTGTTAAGAACTTTGTTTTTAATATTAGTCAAAGTATCTTGTCCTTCTATCTGGAAAAACAAATCCTTTTGTTATCCATAGGTCATGCACCATCAAGTTGTAATATGTCTTGTTTCAGCAAAACTCAAAAAGTCAACTCAAGAAGAAATAGAGTAAAGATGGTCCCATTACCAAAGAGAAAGTGATCAAGTGATTTTGAAAGTTTATCCTCATTATACCACAGACAAGTTTGCCCAAAAATAAAGCCATCTTATCAAGACATCTCTATATAGGTTCCAGGATGAATGGCATAAATCAAAATTGGGCAAAGAAACATTTCAAGGAGAGGTTTCAAGTAAAAAAAAAAGTTGACTGTTTGGACACTAAAGGAAATACAGGGCTAAGAGGAAGAGGGACAAACTAGTTTATCTCTGCAAATAAAAAATAACTAAGGATGTCAAGGAATCATCCATTATGGCAAATAAGAACAAAGGGCTGAAAGACAATTCACCAAGCACTCCATGTCACTCCACAAGGTATTTTTCTGCTCTTTCCAAACATCTGGGCTAAAACACTAGAAATCAGTACTGTTTGATTAAAAATGGCATTTTCGAGCAAAATGACCCCCAGAAGTCTTTAGGAATCAGAGTGAAAAGAATAAAAAGGGAACAACTGCCTTTTTTATACCCCTATAACCTAGACTATAAACCATCAAAGACATTGTCATCACAAAGAAGTTAAAGCTACTGCAAAAGAGAGTTACACCTAAGAGACACAAAGCAGATATGTTGGAGTTTGAAATATCTTACCTGTTCATTATCTTCACAGTGAGACTCTATAAGAACATGTCTCATAAGAAAATTGGACTAAAGACAAAGTTGGTTGTAAAAAATGCCTCCTTCAATCATAAGCAGAGAGCCTAAACAGTTGTGTTTGCATTGCCTCCTTCAATCATAAGCAGAGGGAAAAGACACAGTTTTAAAGGGTCTTCTTCAATAATGAACAAAGATAGGGAAAAAAACATAGGTTGTTTGAAGAGCCCAGATTTTGTTTGAATTACCTTCCTTCAAGCAGAAACAGAGCGCCCACACAGTTTTAAAGAAGCCTCCTTCAATAACAAGTAGAGGGCAAAGACTTAAGTTTAAAGAAGCCTCCTTCAATGACAAGTAGAGGGAAAAGGCTTAAGTTTAAAGGGCCTCCTTCATGACAAGAAGAGGGCACAGTTGCTTTTAAAGGGCCTCCTTCATTTGATAAATAGAGATAGGCCAAGTTTTTGTTTGAAATACATCCTTAAAAGATAAGAAGAGGGTACACACAGTTTGTAAAACGAGCCTCTTTCAATTACAAGTAGAGGACCTAAACAGTTTTGTTACATTGCCTCCTTCATGACAAGTAGAGGGAAATGTTTTTTTTTTTAACTACCTTTATAGGGAGAACTAAAGAGTTCTATTCATAATTTGCAAGAAGGAGAAATTGTCATTTTACCAAAAAACTAAAAACTTCTTTACTATTCGCACACACTGTCTAAAAACAAGCTCAAAAAGACTGTTGTGCAACCAAAAAGGTCACTATGCACTATGTTTTCAAGGTTAAAGGCAAAAACGACGAGAAATCACTTTTAAAGAAGAGAAAGTCATTTTCAAACTCCCCAAAGGGCATATAGGAGCCTCAACGGGCATATTTTACATTTCATTTTTTCAGCCGGCAGAGAAAGCAGGTCAGGTTTTTAGGCTTCGGGAAAAGCCTCATGCAAAGTTCAATGGTCGTGACTTGCCTGTGCCTAAGCACTACGCCAATGTAGCAGCTTATCGAAGAATATTACAAGGGGCGCGACGCACCTATATACTGGCGCGACGCATTTGAATTTCAGCCCGATGTGTAGCTTTCCACCCGAGCGCCCTAAAATATCGTGAAACTGTTGCCCGACACTTTGCATAGGCCTTTTGCCTGGCCCATTTGCACAACGTGCATACCTCGTTGTCCAGGCCTTTGCACGACCCATATGCATAGCTGCACGGTCCTTGCCCACTGCCCAACATGCACACATTATGTTTCTCCTTCTTCTCATGAGTCTACTCCCCAAAAAAAAGCATCTTCCATAGATAGCAGTGAGAAAGAAGGATGCAGTAAAAGCAAACAAGGAAGTGTTGGTGACAAAGAAAAAGGAAGTGATAGTGGCAAAGAACAAGATAGTCCTCAAATAAAAGGTAAAGAAAGTAAGTACAGTGAAGGAGGCATTGGTCAACAATAAAATGATCATGAAAGCAGCCCTCAAGAGGAAGGTGAAAACACTAATGATGATAAAGACAACTCACAAAGGGATGACAAAAGAACATATGGTGAAAGAGGTAGCCCACAGAAAAACAATCAAGGTAATGACAGCCCACAGAGAGGCAATGAAGACAATAAAAGAGTAGAGGAAAAAAGTGAAGAAGGCAACTATGACAAAAACAGGGAAGATAGTGGCAGCTTACATGAAAAATATGAAAACAGTGAGCATGAAAGAGGCAACCCACAAGATGAGGAAACCAAAAACAGTGACAGTGAAAGGAGCAGCAAATTGGGTAATGAATAAGGAAACAATCTAAAGGATCAAATTGAAAAGGTGCTATTGTTAACTCCTCCTCTCACTTCTCCTCAACACAATCAAGAACATGTTCTTACTGCCTCTCCAAGGCAAGGGGCCATGCTTCCTTCATCAAAAGTGGCAAAGGCTAAAAGCACCAAAACCGCAAAGAAGAAAACCACTCAAACAGTGACTAGCAATATCACTAAGGCACTAAGGAGTAGAGGCAAATTGCCAAAGCAGAGCAATGTAGAATTGCCCAAGAAAACCAGAGGAAAGAAAATCATTAAAGGCAAAGGCAACGAGAATATTGAACAACAAGAGAGCAGCCATGAGCATGAGAAGGAATTTGACATAATACAATTATACAGTGATGATGAAGATGATGAGGCCATAATTCTTAAATCTCTTTTGCAAAACCGGGAGGCTCAGATTAAAGACTTTGAAAATGACCTAGAAAGGTCAAAAGACGTTATCCAATTTTTGCAAATGCAAAACAAACAGATGAGTGGAAAGATGGCTATTTATGAAGCCCGGACAATCATATATAAAAGAGAAGTGCAAAAGTCACAAGAAAAACTCGAAGAATACATGGGTGAGTATGCGGATAATGATGAAGACAAAGAACCAGCAAGAAAGAGGCGTAGGACCATTGGTCTTAGAAAAGCATTGGAAAAGCAAAAAGAAGAGGAATTAGCTTGTGCACAACAATACCCTCTTACAGAGCTACTTTCTCTAGAAATTGAGAATGATAAAGAGTCTTGGCTTGAGAGGGAAAATCAGCATTTGGAAACCAAATTGGAGAAAGCTAACAAGGATTTCAGCCTACAAAGGAGAATGACTGAGCACTACAAGAAATTGAATCAGTTTGCCCAAAGGAAACTCAAAGCTACCCAAAGGAGGCGCCCGGCGGAAAAACGTGGAAAAGGCCAATCCCAGCTTGGAATTCTTTCTCAAGCTTCATTACATGTTTCTAAAAACCCTTAAGGGGTTTACTCAACAAAATTGGGCAATATTGGGCACATTCTTGTTTTTTGTGAATTTTAGGCCTAAAAGCATAAAATCATGGGTGCCTTAACTTTTTCTCGGAGCATCCTTAGCTGAAGAAAATTATATTTTTGGATTCCTTGACATCAAAGGAACATGCTCAGAAATTTTCATATCAAATGACACTTTTTTGGTCCCTCAAAAAGGCCAAAAACAACCATTTTTTACCTTTTTGCCCCTAATATCAGCAGGTGCTACACTCCTAGGTTTTTTCACTGTTTCTACTTTTTGACTGACTTCCAGACAACAGATTGGAAAAAATAAAGTATTTTTTGAAAATATACATCATTATATTTCCAACGAGCCATGGCGAGACTCATTTTGACATCGGGAAGTCTGCCAAAACTACACTACAAAACAAACTTTTTTCTGGTGCTACACTCCTGTAGATTTTGCTGAAAAGAAGTTTTCTGAGTGATGACTGGGCCAAATGTGCGTTAAGAAAGTTTCTCTTATGTTTCAGGCCTTGAAAGTGATTCTTTTTTGCTATTTTGGTCCGGAAAGATATTTTTGAAGGATATTTTGTGCCTTGGACCTTGTTAGGCCTCAAGGACAGTTTTAGATATTTATTTTTGGCCAATGGCCTTCTAGTTTCTCTAGGTGGGTTTCCTCCTCTTTGGCTTATATAAACCAAGAGGATTCATTGTAACAAATAGGCAGAACTTGATATATTGAGAGCAATACATAGCATTATGAGCTTGGAAGAAATACTTGTTTTATGAAGTGGATGACGTCTTGCTTGGCTTGATGGTGGAGGAGCATTGTGTGCAGGATTCCATGGCTTGGTGAATGGTGATGTTTCTCTGATTTTTTTATGTTTTCTTGTTTTCATTGATGTTCCATACTTCTTATTTGCTGTAGATCAAAAAAGTATATGTTGAGACATGCTCATGGAAGCACCTCAAACATCTTGTATATTACAGCTTTGATCTTTTCCTCTTCTTGATCATTTCTAAAGGATTCTTAACTGCCCCTTAGGTCCATCAAGAAATTTTTATTTGTTTCATTTATGGTCAGTATGTTTTGCTAGCTTGTATGATTTAAGGTACGCCCTGCTTACTTATAGTTTCTCAAAACTCCATTTATGAAATATTTTCTATGAAATACTGGTTGTTTTAGTAATTCAAAGAGGTCTCGTTCAATCCTGCCCTTTGTCCATGCTTGCAAACTTATTTCAGAGTTCTCGATAGCTCAAGATATGCTTTTTAGGAGTTCCCTCTTCATAGATTGAGTTGTTTGTTTATCTTATTTGTTTACCCAAATAGCTGAAGGTGATTTTCTAGAGTTAGGAGTTCTTATTCTTCTATGTATCGCCGGATTATTTATCTTTCATATGTATCAGTTTGAGTTTTATTCATAGAGATTAATGGTTTGCCCTACCTCATGAATACCTACTTTAAAACTATATATTTTTAAGATCTCTTTGTCTTTCACAAACTTAATGTTTATTTCACTTCACCTGCACCCAAAGAATCCATTTACCTTGACTAAATCAGCCCTGCAGTATACCTTTTCCATCATTGAGACAACCTTGACTTTATCTAGACCCATAGCCCTGTTGATTTGATGAACTCTCTTTCTATTTGTCCTTTTTGATCAATTTACCTCAAAAACCGAAAAAAAACCAAAACATACTTAACAACTAGCCTAAAATCAAACACAAAAAGCGAACAAGTTCACATCCTTTGCACAATAGAGAGATCCCTCTCTAAGTCTAGGAAGGCTAGGTCCTAGGACTCCAAAGCTTGGTCTGATGTTACCTTGTCATTTGGTTTACCAATCTGCCAAATTACGGGACACTAACAAATACTAGCATGCCTAGCCATTGGGTAATGGAGTCATAAGCTAGATTTCAATCTTCTACAACTTATTTCAACATGACTAAAATACAGAAATAAAACTGTAATCTAAAACTGAAAATAAATGCTCAAGTGGCGAGCTTATTCATCCTCCTACTTCTAATCAGCTGAAAAATTTCCTAATAAAGTATAACTTGATTTCCAAAGCAACCATAAAATCATTTGACCAGTAGAGAGAAACTCTTTCATGTATTTGTTTTAAAATAACCATAAGGGATATCATTTATGCAGCAAGAAACGAACTGGAAACCTGCACTTACTGCTATAAACCATGTGTTTCATTCCAAATGCTTCTATAATGGAGGCCCCTTCTAGAATTGAATCCATCCGATTAGAAACCGGATCATGAAACATATGAGAAATGTTTAGCTTATCCAAAATACGAAGCTGCTATTGTTTAAAATCTGCTATGTCAATAAAACTGGGCTGCTCTTGTCCTCCTTTCAAAAAATCATTAACTACATATGTTTCATTACATTTAAGAGAAAAAAAAACATTATTTAATATATTTATTAATTTCTTGGACGAAAAACTTGTTAGAGGCACTTAAACCAGCAGAACTAAATGGAAACACTATATCAGGTTCCAAAGGAAGAACATCATGCTCATCAGATTCTTCATACTGAGTACTAAAAAGAATTGGATCTGTATGAATCTGATCTAGATCCATACCTTTTTCAAACTCTTCATAAACGTTTTCCATAACACTGCTACAAGAATCTACTTTACCATTTTGAACATAACACTCAAATTCTTTGCCACAATTATCAAGCAACAACTCAGATGAATATAGTCCTTTACAATAATGTTGAAACATTTCATGAAATTCCCTTAAAGAAGAAATAGTGCCAGTAGGTAAGTACCGGAACCATTTGCACGCATCCTCATTAAGGGAAAACACAAATATTTTCATGAGGACATCTCCATGAAACAAATCCAGTAATAAGTTCATGAGATGCAATTAGGTACTTAGTAGGATGTTCATCTTCATCTCCTTGAAACCTTAAAAGATGATGTTGTCATTCATTTGTAGAAGCCACGAGATTAGGAAAACCATGAATTGCCAAAAAATTTAATGGAGCAAACCTTTGAGCTAAGATGGAAGTAAAGACTTTTGAAATTCTGAAACTATGGAGCCACCACTGGATTCTGTAATATTCCTGAATCAACACATAGCTAATTGGAATATTAAATTTTGATTTTGCTCTTAGATAGACGAATAAGAGGGTAGGAAGGCCCATAAATCTCCTTAGTAGGAATAAAAGACACTCCTAGTGTAAATGGAGGTCATATAAAAGCTGGATTGAAGACCCTTAGGTGTGAAAAGGAGCTGGATCATGAAGACTTGGTCAACTTTGACCAAATCAAACAACGTTGTTATGGAGTGGCATTAATGGTGGGACAATGCAGTTGTGGAGGGAGATATATTGCATGATGATGGAAACCCTAATGAATGGAACCCAAGGTGAGAAGGCTCACATTGTTTATAATTAAGAGGATGGTAGGCATATGGGTTATGTTATGATTATTATTTTGATATGTCTATTTAGACTTTGTTGCTCTCTTCAACTGTTTAGCTAATATTGCAGTGTTGTTTAGCACAGGGTGTTCCCGAGCAGAGATCCCACCTCTTCCCTTGAGAGGCCTCTTGGGAGAGCATTGATCTATCATTTCCACACATCCAAAATTATTTCCAAGCTTCATTCTTTAGATATAATGCATTTTCTGTTCATATTTGTGTTGTGTTGCAGGGTGTTGCAGTGGAGGGTTGAGAAACCCACTTTCTGAGCTAGTTTTGCATAGGAGGAAGGATTCCTTCTCTTGGGAGATAAGCAAGGAGGGTTCTTGAGATCATTTAATATATTTGGCACTAGGCCAACCTATCCCCATCATTCACAGTGCAGTTTCAACTGGGAATTGCATTATTTTGGAGGGCAGTTTCAGAGAGGGATCCATTGGCTCTTTTAGAGTGTTTTCCTGTAGGTGAAGGGTTCAACCTTTGATTAGAGGGGACCCTTGAGGAGATATAAATCAGATCCATATTATTTCAGCCTTCTATTTCATGAGCTTCAGTTTTCAGTTACTCTTCAATCCTAGGGCTGTAGATCACCATTTGTATTTGGTTGTATTTCCAGAAACCCTTCCCGGGTTCTCTTGGAAAGGTGTCTAGGAGGATATATCTTCACTCCTAGCATTATTTGAGCTATATAACAAAATATATACATTGTTATATCTTTATTCGGAAATTTATGCACTAAAACTGCACTCTCTTAGCTCAGGGCATTTGTATGGCAACTATTTCTCATGTGATGGCATATTTTGCTTGTAGAGGCTTGTTTTGTATTGCTTGGGTGACTTGATCCTCAACATATTGTGCCTATTATTTGCTGATATGTTTAATAATATGTTTGTACATTTGTCTCATATCATGATGTGTTTATTTATTCACTTTTCTTTCCATTATTGTGTTCATGTATTGCTGCTTCGCCATTTGGGAATATTATAGTGGTATCAGAGCATAATCTTGGCTCAGCCTTTGGATCTTAGCCATTATGCTATCAGAAGAATAAGAAGAAGGAAAAAGAGATCAAAATGGTGGAAAGAATGAGTTTTATCTCATCTCTTTTCAGATCTAAGAAGGACCTCACCAAGAAGGTCAAGCAAAGGAAAATGGAGAAAAGGAGTGAAACCACACTAGGGTTTCAAGATGAGGAAGGTCCATGTACTTCCTATAAGCAAAAAGAAAATTTTGTATTGCATAGAACTCCAAAGAAACATGCTATGCCCTTTTATTTTGAAGATAAGAGGCATGGATATGAAGGACACTTAGATCATGAGATCCTAAGTGAGTATCTTGTAGAATATAAGTCTCAACCTAGAGCTTTCAAGGAGAATCTAAGTCTCCCATAGTTCATTCAACTCAAAGAAGAAAGGAGGCCTGGCAGCAATAAAATAATAAAGGGCAATAGATTTTTATTGCCTACCTTTGATGGGTCATCCTCATGCACATCAAGAGCTTGGGGAATGAGGTTGGATGCATTTTTCCTGCTACATCCAGTAGTAGAGAAATAAGTTGTTGAGATTGCAGCGCTGCACCTTGAGGGTGAAGAAAAAATTTGGTGGTTCAACAATTTTAGTCATGCAAGAGTGACTGCATATGCAGATTTTACTCAAAGGTTGATCAATAAGTTTGACAAGAAGAAATTAGAGGAGAAGAGGTCTTCACCACCACTGGCTGTAGGAGCACTTGCATCAGGGGAAAGGACACTTGAACCTTTGAAAAGTGGTCTTGATCTCTTGACATTTAGAGTCACATGCATTATTATGGAGATGCATGAGGAGGAGGAGACTTATACCAGTGTTGATGCAGCCATAGAAGAGCAGCCATCATCGTCAGTAGTTTGGGAAGCCATCACACTGGAAGGAGGAACCCTTGTAGCAGTCCAAGATGTTCCCAAGATCTACTAAGGTATGCACATGTTTCCATTTTCTGTTACTTCAGCACATCATATGGAGGATTGTGGGAATGTACCGTTGCATTACCTAGGGTCAAAGTACATTGCTGATTTGGAGTAGCATAATATCACTGTACTAAGAAACCTTGATTTATTCAAGGAGGAGATATACAATCATCCTAGTGTATCAGTGTAGAGCTACACACAACTCTTGGGGTTGGAGTGTAGATTCTTGGAGGATGGGATGAGTATTATCTTGAACCATGCAATGGAGAACTATATGTTTAGCATAGGAAATGATCTTGAGACAACAGTTGCACCATTATGGAGATCAGTAGCTTTGTCATTGAGCAACAGTGAAGGGTTGGGGGCCCAACCATTATTGGAGCATTCCAATGACCTTCCTACATGCATAGCAGAGGATAGGCAGAGGATTGATGGAGGGAATCTTATGAGGGATGACATCTTCCATTATTATGATGCGTAATTCTTGATGAGAACTTCACATTTTTATGATAAGCTCTTGCCTACCATTATTTGGATCCTTATGGGGTCAACTTGGTCATTGATGAGTGGTATTCATTTGGAGATCTCCAGGAGATTTCATTTTAACACCCCATGAAATGAAAAAATAGAAATCTAATTTGGGAGGATGGTATTCTCAGTTGGAGGGATGCCAATTTTGAGCATGACGATAGACACTCACCATTGGTTGGATGGATGATGTTGATGATAAATAGGTTGGGAAGCCACTTGCAGATCTATGACATAGGGAAACAAGAGGCAAGGCTGCGTTGGTTACTCTTGAAAGAGTTTGGTCATCATATGCCACATTCTATTTCAAAGAGTTGGTTGGTGGATGAACCTTGGCATGGCACTTGAATCATATGGTAGGAAGGAGTTTGGATGTATTGGGGTGATGTGATATCTTTCATATCAACTATCATGTTGTCTCTCCATAGTTTATATGGTGATGATGTGGGGAGGAAAAAAGAGTTGTTGTTGCTTTGGAGGTTCTTGAGAGAGTATGGGCTGATTTTCTCCCATAATTTGCATGATGTTGCAGGAGTAGGAGATGGCACTATCATGGTGCAAAGGGGATACTCCTTAGCCTTGGAGGATCAGGATGTACTTCCACTTTGGAATGAATCTCCCATATATAGCAGCATTATGATTGATGGCTTTGACATATGGGATGTCAAAGGATGGAGCTATGAGGTGACAGGAGCGTTGTCACAAAGGACAAAACCGTTGTCTCTTGGGAGCTTGGGTGTATTGATGGAGTATTCCCAGGATCACTTCACATATGATGCACTTGATGGACAAGTAGGAGATGAGAGTGATGGAGTAGTGCATGGATACATCTATTACCATGATATGATTTTCTTGTCGGGTATCGAATTTTTATACTGTTCTCTCCCATTTTATCCCATATTTCTATCTCTTTGTACCATTATTGTTCTTAAATGCATGAGGTAAACCCATTTCTTTTATATTTCATGGTATATTTGATTAATGAAGTAATTGTCATGGAGGTTTTACCTTTTTTCAATATTAACTCCGATATTTCTACAGATTTGGCCAAAGCGGGAAGGTTACAGCTGTGAAGTCGTGGAATAGCCCATAATTTCTAGTGCTATCCTCACTTGCTGTTACATCATAACAGACTCTGTTTCACACCAGCGTTATTTTAGGATTTTTCATGGTTTTGTTCTCGGAAACTAGATTTTTGTTGTAACAAAGTATATTTTTGTAAATATTCAATTGCTGAAGGGAATCTTGATTTCCAGAACATTTGTATAAAGAGGGAATGCAGGCTGTGAATCGGGGTTAAGCCCATCATATACAGATTTTGCAACAGTATATTCTGCAATTAATTGAATGCACAACATCTTGTTGTTTCACCTGTAAATTGTGAGTTTGCTGCAACCCTGGTCAGAGAGTTTGGCCCGCTCTTCTGATCAGGTGCTGTGTTTCCATTTATTTTCATTGTTTCCATGTTTTAGTTTGATTTCGTTACTGGTGTTACAGTTTAATATTTCAATTTCTATGAATGTCTTTTTAATTCTGCAATCTATTTTAATTGTTGTTACAATAGTATGTGTGATTATAGATTTAAGCCTGTGATCTACAACAAGTCACATGATTTCTCCTGCATATACTATGTTGTTAGTCTTGAAATAACTAACGCCCTCGGGTTGATAATTTATGTGGAAAAAAGGGTTGAAAATTGTTCATATCTGGACACCAACATTTTGGTGCCGTTGCCGGGGAAGGATAACATGTGAAAGAACAGGATCTGCAATTGATCTAAGAGTCGATCTCTTGTCTTGGGGAGGGAATTTATTTCCCTACTTCAAGTCTTGAGTGTAGTTCTCTATGTTTTATTTCCTGCTTCTTATTGTTTTTCTTTAGAATTGATCTCTTGTCTTGGGGAGGGCATCTATTACCCTTCTCCAAGCCCTGAGTATAGTGGGTTGTTTATTTTCTTGATTTTCTTTTCATTAAAATTGATCCCTCGTCTTGGGGAGGGCATTTTTCTACCCTGCCCTAAGTCCTGGGCATAGTCTCCAGCTTTCTATTTTTTTTAATTCTTTTCTGAAGGGCCAAATTCTTGTCCTGAGGAGGGTATTTGATTACCCTACTTTAGGTCTTGAACTTCAATTTTCCTTTTGTTTTAGTATATTTTCTGTTTGAACCTACTCTCTCGTCTCGGGGAGGAAGCTATCTATCCTACTCCGGTTCTTGAGCGATTTTCTTACTTTGATTAACCTTCTTCACAATTTGTATGAACAAGGATCTAAACAAGAGGGGTAGAGGAAGACCCCCAAAGAAAGGAAAGGATCTAGGAAGGAAGACATATATTCAGGAGATCATTGAAAAATCTAGATCTGAGGCATAATCCCATGCTCCTGTCAGGGTAAGAGTTCATATGAAGTCCAAAGGGAAGTCTGTGGAGAAACCAGTGCCATCCACGAAACCAGAAGGTATTCTTTTGATGGCGGAAGACTTAATAAATAGGGTATCAGTGGGGGAGACATCCTTACCATCAGCAAAAGGGGAAGAAATAGAAAGTAGAGGATCAGAAGAACTGAGTAATTCTAATTGGGAAGAAGAACCTCCAAAATGGTTTTCATCACCACGAGAGCAAGGGAGTGCTTTAAAACCCCCTACAATCGAACTAAGAAATTCCGATTTGGAGAGAGAATTCCTAAAGGATTTCAAGTCACCAAGGGACCAACGGAGTGCAGTGAAACCTCCTACAGTGGAATCACTCCAAGTACCGGCTGCAGAACCAGTTGAAATTCCAAGTGAGTATTGGAGGGTATTTATGGAACCTGTAAGTTCCTCTATCGATTTTCCAATCGGAAATTTTGCAGGTGATGCACCGATGAGACCCATCCCTTTAACAACTCTGCCTAGTTTCCATGGGATTTCTTCTGAAGACCCTGATACGTTCCTCTTCAAATTTGACATTGTTTGTCAAGGATATGATTATATTGCTGATGCTCAGAAATTAAAAATATTTCCTGCTACCTTAAAAGGGACAGCTTTGAGATGGTTCATGGGTTTAGGAGGGAGCACAATTACCTCATGGGAAGGGATGAAAGAAGCCTTCTTGGAAAAATACCAATATTACTATAAATCCCATGACATTAAGGAGGAAATATTTAAGTTTTCACAGAAGGAGGACGAAAACATGGAGGAATATGTGGAACGATTCAAATAAATATTGCAGAGGTCTGGCCATAGTGACCTGGACAAGGACATTTTGAAGATCATTCTTCTTCAAGCACTTAGGGAAGACTCCCTGCAACTTTTGAATATAGTAGGAAAAGGGGATATTTCAAAAGAAGACTTCGACACTATCTGTGACTATTTCATTAAGTGTTCACGGGAGGCTGCAAGGAGTGGAGAAGGAATTCAGTCATCAAAGACTTCCGGTGGAGGGGTTACAAAGGCAGAAATTGGAAACCTACTAGAAAACCTAATGACTGATATCTTGAGCACACTATCCACCCAGATGGACACTCTGCAAGAAAAACAGAAACAAATGGAGTTGGAAAAGACTATGGCTATATTCTGCCCACAGTGCAGAAAGAAGCATCCTTTGAAGGAATGCATGTTAAACACAGTGGAAGCCTGCGCAATATGTGAACAGACTCATGCGACCAACTCGTGTCCTTCCTTGCCCAGACTGAAGGCAGTTTTTCAAGGGGCAAGTGAAGAAAGCGTGGTAGATTAGTTGTACTTCATGGGGCAGAAGAAGCCATGGCAACCCCAACCACCAGCTATGAATCCAGGTATGTTTCAGGACCCATCTCATTATTTAATAATTTTAATATGGGTCCCCAATCTGCACATTTTTCAGCTATGTGGTCTCAATATCATTATCCCCCTTAGCAACAATGGGTTCCCCAGGCCAGTCTGAATCCTTCATGGAATCAGAACTGGCGTGGACCCTATCCTACTGGTCAGTTTCCTTAGTCTATGCCTCAACAGCAACTTGAGTTTCCCTCCAATGTACCTCCAGGAAACCTAGAAATTAGACCCCAGCTTCCTATCCAGCCCAATCCAAATCCTAATAATAAATGGGTCCAACAAACATACACTCTTAACCTTCCATCTTATAGCATTTCTACCACGGGACTTAATGAGATAAACCTATGATTTGGCCGGGTAGTAAATGCACCCACTTCACCTATTATTATAGAAAAAATTGAAAGTGAAGATACAAAACCAGAATAGAGGACAGATGGGGATAAATTAGACCAAAAAATAATGAACCATACACCTTCCCAATATGTTCCTAATCAAGGTCATTCAACTTCTCCTCCATATCCTGAAAGGCTGACCTTGAATAAACCGAACTCTCAAGCAGAGTTTGATTTCTTAGGGGAACTACAAAATCTCTTTGTTAAAATACCACTACTATAGGTTATGAGGGATGTACCTATATATGAAAATACCCTTAAAGAGTATCGCTCTAAGAAACCAGGGAAGAAACCTAAGGATCCATTAACCATTCATGTGATGGGCAGATTATCCGACATTATGTTAGGAAAGATCATGCCTGTAAAATATGGAGACCTAGGAAACTCGATTCTAACAGTACAGATCAATGGGGTTGAAATGCCAAACGTATTGGTAGATTTGGGAGCTGCCATCAACATTATCACCTCTGAAATAATGAAAAAATTAGGTCTTGGAAACATTAAACCAACCCCTACTATCCTGGAACTACTAGACAGGTCTACACTTAAACCAGTAGGTAAATTGGAGGATGTGATTATTTCAATAGATTCATGGCATTACCCTGTGGACCTCCTTGTATTACAGACTCGATATTCAATTGGTGGTCACCCATTGATCCTGGGAAGACCTTGGCTCGCAACTACAGACGCCTACATAGGGTGCTGATCTGGACATATGATCATATCAAATGGGACAGTTACAAAGAATCTTACTCTTTATCCTCCTGCGGAACCTAGCCCATCTGAAAATTTATTAACCAGTCAGAAAACTCTACTTGTAGAAGAGATTGAACCTGAAAATGAAGATGTTAGACCAGTCCTCACTATTGGGCAAGCCCTTCAATTTAAAACAAAAACTGAGGACAATGCCATTAACACTTTTGTTAATGATTCCAGTTTTGTTTCCGATTCAACTCGACAGATTCTAGAATTTTTTATGATCTGTGAAACACAGGAAAATATTAAACTAGAAGATGACCTTGAATACATTCCTGTAACCTCATCCCATGATAGTATCCCAATTGAGATTGAACCAGGGAAAACACTTAATATCAACCTAAACCTATCTGAATCCCAGACAAAACAACCTTTGAAAGTCCTTCAAGATCATCAGGAAATTTTTTCCTGGGATTATACCGACATGAAGGGGATCCTTGCTAACTTATCTACTTATCATATTTATATTAAGGAAGATTTCTTCTTTGTAAGACATCCCCAATGGAGAATGAACCCTACTCTCAAGAACATTGTCAAATAAGAATTACAAAAATTATTGGATGTAGGATTCATCTACCCCATCTCAGATAGCTAATGGGTATCTCCGCTAGTGATTTTTCCCAAAAAGAATGGTAAATGGCGAATCTATGTAGATTATAGGGAAATAAATAAGGCAACTCAAAAAGACCATTTCCCTTTACCATTCATTGACCAAGTCCTAGATACCTTGGTTGGGAAGAAGTTATTTTCCTTCCTAGACGGATTCAGTGGATATAACAAGATCCAGATAGCCCCAGAAGACCAGGATAAAACAACTTTCACATGCCCATGAGGAACCTTTGCATACAGGGTCCTCCCATTTGGCTTGTGTAATGCTCCTACATGCTCGATTTTTCATCTATGATGTTACTCCATATGGAACTCATTTGAGGAAGGATTGGAAAATCTGGAGAAAGTACTCAAAAGATGTAAGCAGACCCATGTGTTACACAGAAATTTGTCACCGTCCCTGCAATTCCCCATCCCACACATTGGAGGGCTCATTCTATGACCTGTGAGCAGTGACATAACCTGAAAACAATTTCATGGCATTCCCCTGGACATGGACTTTCATTTCCTTGAAGACATATCCTTGTGAAAAACCCTAAAAATAGCCTTTTCATCCTTGGCGTGACTAACCTGTTTTGTACCCGCACCAATGGGGGAAATTATTCAAAGAGGGCGCGCCAATCGGCACTCTGTATTAGAGTCACACTTGTGCCAGTCTTAATAAAGGGTGTTTTAAAAAAAATAAATGGCGGAAGATTGACTTTAACCAACTCCTGAACTGGTCTCTAAATTGAGTTCGGACGTTTGGCTTCGGATTTCCATGTAGAGGAAGTAGTTTGCCACCTCTCATGGAAGCTTCCTTGAGGATAAGGCCAATCCCATGATTGTAGGGATCCTAACTCCTCTTCCAGCATCTATATAAGCTTGCCATTTCCCTTTGCAAGCTAATCTCCAAGAGCCTTCATAGCCCAAAGAATGCTGCAAGAGCTTTGATAGTCCTCATAGTGCCAAATCAGTAGCAAGGAGATTGATGATCAAAGAGAGAGGCTTGTCCCCATTCCCGACAAGCTTTACCGAGATGTATTTCGCTGATGACCCGTCGAAGGAATTCAGCGTCAGAGCCAGGTTGTATTTTCCTTTGTATAAATTAATGATAAGTGACTATTGGTTATGGTTCCTCTCGTTTTGTTCATTATGATCATGAGTTATGTCCTCTCTGACTGACGCATAATTGTATATATTGGATTTTATGCTTGTGTTTGTTGTGTTTCTTGCGTGTGCAGGTGTTAGATCATGACAAGCGTGAAGATTGTGATCTACCGAAGCAAAGGAACGGGAGTGCTACCCTCTCTACAAACAACAGTGTTGGATTCAAGGTAAGCCTTCTTCGCAAGTTGGTTTATTACAATTAGGGACCTGCGCCATAGCGTGTTACGATTTTTGCTAGACCCACTCTGGGCTAGTAGGGATCGCCTCTATCCGCAGAGGGGATTTACCTCTACAACAAATTGGCGACTCCACTGGGGAGTTAGCTTGTTGTTTTCTTTATAAACTATAGATGAAGCCTGAAGTTAGACAGATATCCTTCGAAACGCTCTTGCTCTGCATTAGCGAAAGTAGATCAATGCTGCTTCAGTCAATCTCTGGTCTAGTTTATGAACTGAACACTTGGAGTATTGTCTTGTCTTTCTATCGAATTTTGACTTTGCTTGTTTGATCAACTCTTTTGGCTGGTTCTTTCGTGTCTTTGGCTTTTGGCTTAAGCTCCAACATAACTGGTCTGCTTCTTGGATTGCTTATTTTTATTTTTCCTTATTAAACTTGGCTGGTGCACTTTTCAGTGTGACAGTCGCGCCCACTGGAGCATGTTGTCAGTGTATTACTCACGCCAATTCTATTCTGGCGCTAGTTTTAGCCTTATAGTCGCGCCAATCCTGTAAGGTGCTAGGGTTTACTGTGTTTTGAGCCTTCTGAGACTGATATGGGTGTTTGGCCTTGTTTTTTTGACTGCTTCAGTGTTCTGGAGCCTTTTTTGGTTGACTGTGACCTTCTTCCTTTGGTTTTTTTCCCTTTTCTGTCGATTTTACATTCTAGCCCTAGGGCATCTAGGTGCTATTGTGCATCGAGCCTCCCTTGGGAGTTTTTGGTGTTTATCTGTTCATTCAACCTTGTGATTTCTTCTCTACATTCGTTTGGTGGTTGTTCATCATTTTATTGCGTTATTCGAGTGATTGGCTTCTTCTTCTTTCGAATTCCACTTTGTCTCGTTTTGGGCCTAGATTACATGGTTCAATTGAGTCTTTGGGTGGCTTTTGATTTGAGGGACATTTTGTCAATTTGAGGTCCGATTGTGTGCTTGCATTGAGTGAAATTTGATTGTTTTTCTCTTTTGCTATCACTTCTCGAATTTATTGTCTCATTAGTTTTCATTTTGTTTGGTGCTTTTTGCTCTTAAACATTGAAAATACAAAAAAAAATCTCTTTTGCGTTGGATTTGTTACTGTGAATTAAATCTTTTTGGTGTTATTAGTGATTAGTAACTTTGAAAGAAAAGCTTTTAGTTTCCATTAGCTGCATTAGAGATATCATTGGTTTTTGTCTGGTCATTTTGTTGTTGTGTGAAAAGCTCTTAACTCTCTTGTAATTAGCTTTCATCGAATGGAATGATATACTGTGGCATGTAGTGTGCATTTAGGAGATTTTGAGACATTACATTCGCTAGGACCTGAAAACTGAAACATAATTGAAGATAAACATTAAAATTTATTCAATTTACACTAAGGCAACATTGAAACATTAATGAAATATTTAGAGGTCTACGCTAGAGACGTGTTCCGGCGTCTTTAAACCTAGTAGTTGTCATTCGCCTCTTGGCTTTAGACAACACTAGTACGGAATTGTGCTCCCCGTACCGTCGAGTATATAAAGGGAGACCCCACTAGGTTTCTATATTTTATCCATAGGAACCTGAGTCTGCTGCCTTATACCTGTGATACACCGGACATAGCATTCGGGGAGATTGCCTGCATGTAAGTTAAGTCCTTGGTTGATTTCTCTTTCATTTTGAAACCAAGGTGTATACTGCAGTTCACGGATATCTGGTACACCCTTTTGCCTAGATTTCCAGAGTAGTCATTTCGATCTTTTCTGACTCTTTAAATTTGAAAAGGTCATCAAGTGCTTGTCCTTTCATGCTTGTTTCCAATCTGAAAGTGATAGAGTCACCTTTTGCCTATTTCTTGACTCTTAAAATATGAAACACTGAGTTTTGTTTTAATGTTTTAAAAATTAATTGCCCACGAAATATTCCTAGTTAAAGTTAGTTTCCTTAAGGTGTTGTTCTGAAGATCGTTTCTGATGGCAACTTTTTCGGAGTACACCAACCAAGGAATCCCCTCTGATGGGAATTCAGGTCTTTTTCCTCCTTTTGGAAATGTTGGTGCTCCTTATATGGCAACGTTGTCCCTTCCTGGGTTAACTGTTGGGTTGCCTGTTTGGTTGTTTTCAACCTCTGTGATCCCGAATGTATCGGCTACTGTTCAATCAGCTCCTCCACCTGAACAACATCATGTTGATTATAAGGTGGACCTCTCCCCTTCTTCACATGTTTCTGTGTCCTCCTCTTCTAATTTTCCTGGTGAAAGTCTGGATTCGAGTAACCAGGTGGCTAAGAAGAAGAAGAAGAAGACAAAGAAGAAGAAGTCTGATAAGAGAGAGGTTAAGGCTACAGCTACTGCCTCCGAAGCACCTCCTATTGATAAACCTCCCAACCCTCCACGGAAAGTCAAGTTCCCTTTCATGTTGTGCACGGGAGACCATATTCTTCGAGACTACCTTGGCATTCCCAAGGTGCTCGAAGTATGGTCCAATGGTCATCTGTCATTGTCTTTGGCTTCTGGGAGTCAAGTTGGGGGCACGTCCTCAACTGGTGCTGGTAAGGCTCCTAAGAAACAAGGTAATATCACCAATCCCTGTAGGTTTTGTGAAGGGCACCATGCCATTCACCTTTTTCCATATATGGATGAAGCTAAGAGAGTTTTGGAAAACTTAACCGTCTCTATACCATGCCTCCCAGATGGTTATCAACGTATTTCTTTGAGTCCTCCACCTGTTGATCCTACGATTGGTTAAGAGTCATCCTTGGTCGATCCCGCTCCCTTGGAAATTCAAATTCAGGAATCCATCCCTGACCAACCATTGGTTGTGGGATCGGTTGAACTGGCCCCATCTACAGTGCACCAGGTCTTTTCCGTGGAGAGTGGATCTCACACCCTTCAGGTTCTTCTTGTTTCTTCAGATTCCTCGAATTTGGAGAAATATTCTCCTATCCCCGTATCTCAAGAAGTTGCTCCTCCGCCTCCCATGATGGAGGTCCTGGAGGATACTCATCCCACCTTCGAGATGGAGGTTGTGGAGGATGCTCCTTCTTCTTCTGTAACACCAGGGGAAGGCCATCTCGGTTCGATGGTAGCCCCTCCGAGTAGTTTGGTCACTTCCTTTGATTGGAATCGATTTACAGGATACCGCCTTCTGTCTTATGTGCCTTTCGAGATCACAGTACAGGCTTTTGGTCTGGTCGTACCCAGCACCATTATAGATGAAGGTGCGTCTGTTAGTGTTCTATCCTCAACTACTTGACAAGATTTCAGTTCGCCGCCACTTGCGCCTGTTACACAGAATCTGTTGTCGTTTAACAGAAGAACGAGTCAACCATTAGGGATCCTTCCAAGGTTACCTGTTACTTTGGGAGGTAAAACCATCCATATGGACATGATGGTTGTTCCAGGCCCCTTGGATTTCAATCTTCTCTTGGGGCGCGATTACACCTATGCCATGGGAGCGCTTGTCTCCTCCCTTTTTCATGTGGTCTGTTTTCCACATGAAGAATGGATCGTGACCATTGATCAGCTTTCATTCTTTGGTCCCGATGTGGCAACTGGCCCACCATCATCCCTTCTTGGTTTTTATCCACCCGTTGTATCTGCCCCACCGCAGGTCAACTATTTGGCTACCTAACCCGTGCCTATACTCAGCGATAATGCCATCGTGCATAAGGTGTTGGGGGCATTGGGTCCTGAATTCCAGGATTTTTTCCTTCCATCAGGAGTGGAACTCTTGGAAGCAATGAATTCTTGTTCATTATGATGAGGTCGGTCGGAGCAGAGTTCGTTTTCTTGTGTCAAGCTCCTTAAAAAATGAAACAATGTTGTCGGAGCAGAGTTTGTTTTCTTGTGTCAAGCTCCTTAAAAAATGAAACAAGCTGTGGAGAAGAGTTCCTTGTCTTGTGTCAAGCTCCTTAAAAAATGAAACAAGGTTGTCGGAGCATGGTTCCTTGTCTTGTGTCAAGCTCCTTAAAAAATGAAACAAGGTTGTCGGAGCAGAGTTCCTTGTCTTGTGTCAAGCTCCTTAAAAAATGAAACAAGGTTGTCGGAGCACAGTTCGTTTTCTTGTGTCAAGCTCCTTAAAAAATGAAACAAGCTGGGGAGCAGAGTTCCTTGTCTTGTGCCAAGCTCCTTAAACCATGAAACAAGGTGTCCTAAGGATAGTTCTTTTAATGTGTCAACCTCGTTAAAATAATGAAACACTTTCCTGTTCAATTCGAGTCTTTGATAAGATCTCGTAAAATCCCAGTCGAGTCTTTATCTTGATCTCGTAACTTGAAACTTCACTCCATCTGACTTTCATATGGACTGAAGCTTGGGGGGCATGCACCTTGAATTGAGTCACTATGTTGGGGGGCATGCTTACTTTTTCAAGCATAGTTTATTTCCGTTTCAAGCTTGTGTAAAAATGAAACCGGTTTCAAGCATATTTTATCTTTGTTTCAAGCTTGTGTAAAAATGAAACCAACTTCAAGCAGAGTTTCTTGATTTCAAGCTTGTGTAAAAATGAAACCATTCCCATTTTACCTCTTGTGATTGCCATCTTATCAGCCTGTCTTTGCCAGATGAACCTTGGTTTTCTCACTCCATCGTCACTATCTTCTTGGCCGATCATATGGCTTCACTTGGTTGTTTTACCCGTTCCTGAGGAACCGCTGTGATGAGTGGTCTTGTTAGCCAACCTATTAACCTTTACTTGTTTTGAGCAGTTCCACCATTACCGGAACCAGTTCCTACCCTTTATACCACTCGTTCCTCCAGGAAGAGTCATATTTCAGCTTTTTTCTGACTCTCTAAACATGAAAAGATTGCCGAGTCCCTTGTTGTTTCGATCTCATTAAAATGGCCATGAAACGAAATCTACCCAGTATACGTTTACCCCTTTTTCGGGCTGGGATAGATTATTTACGAAAAAGGATGACCCTAGCCTATCGTGAATAGGAGGTTTTCTCAGACATAGTTTTCTACCTTTACGGATCTAAGGAACTATTTACGAAAAAGGGACTATTGGAGTTTACTTTTCTGATGTCTTTTCAAACTCTCTAAATATGAAAAGATGTCGAGTTATTCCTTTGTCAGACTCGTTAAACCCTGATGACATCAGATTCTGTCGTAATGACGATATTCTAGTTCCTCCTTCCTAGGGCTCGTTAAATGTACTAGGTTGGATTCATTCAAAGGACGAACTTATATGACAAGCATATGGTATCCTCTTCAAGATTGTGTAAAAATAAAGAGGTTCTTGCCAGAAATGGTGGGGAAAAATGGAACCAATATCATTGTCGTGTCGGCAGTATGTCGCTCTTGAACATGTCACTTGTCTGCATTCATGTTGGGTTGGGGACATCTCATCTCGTTTTCCACTTGCCTCTGTGGGTTTGGGTGATCCATTTTGGCTTCTCATCTTCTCTTTGCCTCGTCATCATGACCTCTGATCTTTTGATGTCAAATACTTCCAAATCCACTGTCGTGCCGCCCATATGTTCAAGAGAAGTTGACCTCTGCAAATTTAAAACTTCCTCCAATTCTCATCTGATCCTGATTCACAAAAACATTATGTTCCTCTGTCTTGTGTCGATGATGTGGGAAACACGATGGCCCACGTTCGATCAAGTTCACTTCCTGTTGACTTCAGCTCATTATCCAGGAAGCTGATCTAGAGACTCCCTTATGGTACCTTGGAGTCTACATGCCTCAATGGCAGGTTCTTCGTGTTCGACGTGATGTTTTCATCAATGGCCTCTGATCGAATGATTCTACGAGTGTTTGACGCCAACTCATTGATTCACATGTCGTAGATTGTACCTATAGTACCTTGAGGACCATTGTCATTATTGGTGGTACCTCTCGTGTTTGTTAACATCTTTCATCATTGGCTGGTAATTAGACGATGTTCTTGTATGTTCGACTTCAGCTCACATATTCACATGCTTGAACTTGTACTCTGTTCAGGTCGAGATGGAGCGCAAGACCCTGGATTCCTATCTGTTATAATCTAGGCTACGATTTTGTGGATTATTATGATTGGTTACATGACTCACTCACTGGATGGCTGCGACCATACCTGAGTCTATTTATCGATCCTCACTGGATGGCTGCGACCATACCTTGGATCTGGATTATTGTATACTATGTTATGGATGGCTGCGCCCATACCACATATATCATGTATGTGAGATATCAGTTGTACTTCTCTACGCAGGTTTTTCGATGGCGGTGTTTTCAGTTGGACACGTTCTCGTAAAGCATTTCACCCCTCTCTCTCTTTCGGGCCTCATGCTTTAGGGGGCATCTGTTACACAGCAATTTGTCACTGTCCCTGCAATTCCCCATCCCGCACATTGGAGGACTCATTCCATGACCTGTGAGCAGTGACATAACCAGAAAACACTTTCATGGCATTCCCCTGGACATGGAATTTCATTTCCCTGAAGACATTTCCTTGTGAAAAACCCTAAAAATAGCCTTTTCATCCTTGGCGCGACTAACCTGTGTTGTACCCGCGCCAATGGGGGAAATTCTTCAAAGAGGGCGCGCCAATTAGCGCTCTGTCTCAGAGTCGCACTCATGCTAGGCTTAATAAAGGGTGTTTCAAAAAAAAAAAATGGCGGAAGATTGAATTTAACCAACTCCTGAACTGGTCTCTAAATTGAGTTGGGACGTTTGGCTCTGGATTTCCATGTAGAGGAAGTAGTTTGCCACCTCTCATGGAAGCTTCCTTGAGGATAGGGCCAATCCCATGATTGTAGGGATCCCAACTCCTCTTCCAGCATCTATATAAGCTTGCCATTTCCCTTTGCAAGCTAATATCCAAGAGCCTTCATAGCCCAAAGAATGCTACAAGAGCTTTGATAGTCCTCATAGTGCTAAATCAGTAGCAAGGAGATTGACGATCAAAGAGAGAGGCTTGTTCCCATTCCTGACAAGCTTTACTGAGACGTATTCCGCTGACGACCCGCCGAAGGAATTTAGCATCGGAGCCAGGTTGTATTTTCCTTTGTATAAATTAATGATAAGCCACTATTGGTTATGGTTCCACTCGTTTTGTTCATTATGATCATGAGTTGTGTCCTCTCTGACTGACACATAATTTTATATATTATATTTTATGCTTGTGTTTGTTGTGTTT
The DNA here is from genome assembly GCA_034641835.2 of Pinus albicaulis. Classification (NCBI taxonomy): domain Eukaryota; kingdom Viridiplantae; phylum Streptophyta; class Pinopsida; order Pinales; family Pinaceae; genus Pinus; species Pinus albicaulis. Next base: position 119,686,645 of record CM076569.1, read on the forward strand.
CTTGCGTGTGCAGGCGTTCGATCGTGACGAGCGTGAGCTTTGTGATCTGCTGGAGCAAAGGAACGGGAGTGCTACCCTCTCTACAAACAACAGTGTTGGATTCGAGGTAAGCCTTCTTCGCAAGTTGGTTTATTGCAATTAGGGACCTGCGCCATAGCGTGTTACAATTGTTGCTAGACCTGCTCTGGGCTAGTAGGGATCACTTCTGTCCGCAGAGGGGATTTACCTCTACAACACCATGTATCTCTGAGTACAGTCAAAATCCATATGATAAGGGAAGAAGGAGTAGTATTGGGACATTTTCTCTCAGCTGCTGGAATTCAAGTTGATCCGGCTAAAGTACAGGCAATACTACACTTCCCGGTACCCAAAATACCCACCCAGGTATGTATCTTTATTGGTTGTGCTGGTTATTATAAACGCTTTATAGAAAATTTTGCTAAGATAGCACATCCACTTTTTCAATTGCTAACAAAAGATGCAGAATTATTGTGAACTGAAGACTGTGAGACGACTTTCACAAAAATTAAAGGGCTGATTTGCATGGCTCCAATTCTCCGAGGACCTGATTGGGCATTACCGTTTCACATACATGTTGATGCTTCTTAGACAATAGTAGGAGCTATTTTAGGATAGCAGGTAGACAAAATTATGAAGGTAAATTCTCTCTGTGGACAAAGACGATCCCTCTAGCCCTAGGGTGGGTCTAGTAACAAAAGGACACACAAAAGTGTTGCTTCCTAGTTAATAAATGAAAAAAAAACATGGTAGATTGACCTACCTTGAATCCAACACTGTCATTGTTGCAGAAAGAGTAGCAGCCTCTCACTCCTACCTTGGAAAATCACAATTCGTTCACTGTTACGCTTAGATACCTGCACATTGGAAAAAGAACAAGAACAACAAATGACAAAATAGTTTCACTCACAAATATTAGCTAGTTAAAGAGGGATAAACATATCACATCAAATAAACATCATAACACAATAGTGGAACCAAACAATAGTCATGTATATAAATGAATAGAACGAAGAGTACAACCGATGCTTTGACGTCGCAGTCTCCTCCAGCGGGGTTCAGGCGAAGTGTGTCTCAAATGTTGGTAAGGGAATTCATAATCAAGCTCTCTTAGAAGTCTTTGACTCAATCTCTCTCAACACAATCCTTCTTATTCTATCTTCTCTAGTAGCTTAGCTATAGTATGTATAATTCTCCCAGTTCAGCTATTCAGTCGTTCAGCTAGCTTCTACTAAAAGAAATAGTTTCTTTTATAGAGGAAAAGGAGGAGTTTGGGATCCCTACAAAGGTGGGAGGGAGTCCTAACCTTTAGGAGAGTTTCAAGGGAGGTGGAAACTACTAAATAAAGGAAGGAGTCTGTGGTTGTTTCAATTCAACCACTCCCATTGACTCATCCCCGGGGTGGTTGGAATGGAACCTCCACCTCTATTTTTAGAAACATTCCATAAACATTTTGGCGTGGGTGTCTAACTAGCATAGACCGCCAAGGGGCACAGGCTCAATGTTAAATTTCTCTATCAGTGCAAGGGTGTAACTGGCTACTTGCGCCAAGGTAAAAATAGGGATTTTTACAACTTTTCTTAGGGAAATGTTAACAAGAAGAATGTTTATTTCATCAAAAGGGATGCAAGGATGGTATTTTCAAATCATGACACTTCTTATTGGTCACATAAACGACCCTCCAATATGCGAGTTTTGGATTGCAGGGACAGTGACAAAATGTTGTGTAATAGATGCCCCCTAAAGCATGAAGTCTGAGAGAGAGGGAGGGGTGAAATTATTTATGAGAACGTGTTCGAACCAAACACCACTATCGGAAGACCTGCAATTAGAAATACAACTAATATCTGTGATACATGAATCATGTGGCATGGGTGCAACCATCCATAATAGAGTATACCAAAACTAAGATCCGAGGTATGGACATATCCATCCAGCAGGAAGGATCAAATAAATAGACTCAGGTATGGTCGTAGCCATCCAATCAAGAGAGTCATGCAATAGGTCATAATAATCCACAAAAAATACGCAGCCTGGAGTTTATCAGAATAACCCAGGGTCTTGCGCTCCATCTCGACCCGAACAAGTACAATTTCGAGCATGCAAATATATGAGCTGAAGTTGAACATGCAAGAAAATCGTCTGATTACCAGCCAATGATGAAAGCTATTAACAGACGCAAGAGAAACCACCAATGATGACGATGGCCCTCAAGGTACAAAAAGGGTACAATCTACGGAATGTGAAAAATGATCTGACGTCGAACATCCACAGAATCACTCAATCGAAGGTCAATGATGTGAACCTTACGTCGAATGCGAAAAACCTGCCATTGAGGCATGCAAGCTCCAAGGTACCAGAAGGGAGTCTCTAGATAAAAATTCTTGGATATTGTGCTTAAGTCAACAGGAAGTGACCTGGTCGAAGGAGGGCCATAATGTTTCCCACATCATCGACATGAGATAGAGGAACATGATGAAAGTGGATCAGGACCAACAAGAGATCAGAGGAAGGTTGAAAACTGTAGAGGCAAACTTCTCTTGAACATATCAACAACACGACCTTGGATTTGCCAGTATTTGACATCAAAGGATCTGAGGTCATGATGATGTGGAAAATAGAAGATGAGAGGTCAAAAGAGATTACACAAACCCATGGAGGCAAAAAATGACAAAATGAGATGTCCCCAACTCGACACAAATGCAGACAAGTGCCATGTTCAAGAGCAACATACTGCCAACATAACTAAAACTTGGTTCCATTTCCCCCCACCATTTCTGGCGAGTACCCCAATTATTTTTTAAAACAAGCTTGAAGGGGATAGCATATGCTTGCACTGTAAGTTTGTCCTTCAGACAAATCCAACCTAGTACATTTTACGAGCCTGAGGAAGGAGGAACTCCAATAACGTCATGATGACGAAGTCCGATGTCATCAGGGTTTAACGAGTTTGACAAAGGAAGAACTCGACATCTTTTCATATTTAGAGAGTTTGAAAAGAAGGCAGAAAAGAAAACTCCAACAGGCCCTTTTCATAGGTAGTCTCACAGATCTGAAAAGGTATAAAACTGTGTATGAGAGAACCTCTTAGTCACGATAGGCTAAGGTATTCCTTTTTCGTAAATAATCCATCCTAGCCTGAAAAAGGGTTAAACATATACCGGGTAGATATCTTTTCGCAGCGGTTTAACGAGTTCAAAATGACAAGAATCTCAACAATATTTTCAATTTTAGAGAGTCAGAAAAGAGTTGAAAGATGATTCCAATAGGGAATTTTTCGTGTTTTTACCGAGTCCAAAAAAAGTATAAAATATAACTCATTACTTCATCATTGTCGCATGAAAAACCTTATGTTGCACAAGAGACATGTGTAAAACCCATTTCTCGAAAATAATATAATAAAATAATCAAAAAACAAGTCTTAAAACCTAATTAGGGTTGTGAAAAAGCTATAAAATGCCAAAAATGGTAAAAATAATTACTTTTCACTTTTACTTCTTGTGGAGCAATAGCTACCCATTTCATTGTGCAATCTTGCGGCGAAGATAGCGACCAATCCAGCAGAACAACCGCAAATCTGCCAACTCCAGGTAAGAGCCGAGATCCCTCTCATCATTTTAAGTCATTCCTTGCTACTTTCAATGTTCAATTCCGAATTTTAGGGGAAGAAATGAAAAAAAATAGGGCTTGGAGGTTGGTGCGGGTTTCGGGCACAGAGTCGCGCCAACCGCCTGATTTTTTACACTAGGGCATGCCCATTGGCGCGACTATTTTGGAAACAGTCGCGCCAATGAAACAAACCATTTCTAGACAAAATGCTGATCAAATACCCCAATTATTCACAAATTTAAGGTTCAAAATTGAATAATACTACTCATATGAATGTTTTTGCAGGCAAAAAAGAACAAAATGGTCATTGAATGGAAAGAATGGGAATATAGTGAAGAAGACGAGTTGGCCATGGAAAATGAGGGAGTCATGGAAGCTCTTAGAAACTGTGGTCTAAAAAAATTCTTCCTAACGCCATGTCTCTGAGCCCAACCAGAGTTATTTCAGTATCTAGTCAGCATATGGGATGAAAATCAAGAGAAGTTCATACTTCGGGATCAAGAATTGGAGATTGATGTCTTTGATGTGTATTTCATCACAAGATTATCGCAGAGAGGAGTAGCACCAATCCTAACTGGCACCCGGTATTGCCTGGAAAACATGACCATGGTGATAGAAATCGTATGTCCAGGAGCACGGAAGGGATCAGGTAGCAAGAAAGTTAACATTCAAACTATCCCGGATTTGACACTACGAGTGGTGCTACATACCATCACACGAGCTGCAGGGTCACAAGCACCGCACGAAGCAACAAAGACACAGTTGCTTCTTACTGTAGACTGCATGGCATCGACCATATACAACTGGGCAGAGGCTGTGAAGATAAACATGAAGCGCTAACTAACAAAATGCAAGAAGACCAAACTGAAACAATTTGGTTATGGATCTATTATGGTATCATTCTTCTTGGAACAACTACCCATTTTTCAGTGGCAAGAGGTCATAGTCCCGACACCACCAGCGAGAGAACCATGGATGGCTTGATGGGCAGCTTTGATGCCAAGGGTAGGGGGTGGTCAACAGATGTCCTGGAGACCAGAATTTTTTATTGGCTCCACTGACAACTGATTGTCATGGAGGACTGGCCCTACTCTGGTATAGATTTCACTGATGATCCGGACCTCCCACTCCCGCAGGGAGAAGATTGGGATGAAGATTTGGGTGAGACTCATTTTTTAAGTTTTATGATCATTATGATTTTTTTATTTATGCATGTTCTGACATTAAATCCATGTAATTGCAGACGTTGGCCCAGAGAGACCTGCCAGCTTGTCACCGATAGAAAGGAAAATCCCTCCCAATTTTGACCCTCAAGGCGAGGGCGGCGAGGAAGATGAGATAGTGCACAACCTAGAGGGGATTACACGAGGAGTCTCGGATTATGCACAATTTGACGATGTTCCTCACACCTACCATAGACATACCATAGGGGTGCCCAGTCGAATTCACCACTTGCTGAGGTGGCTAGTACGAGCAGTGACATGTTATCAAGAGCACCATGTTGATTAGACACCTAGGTTTTATTTTATCTGCATATTTTAGAGACATGATGTCTCGAGATGTAACAGAAACATACATATATTTTTTGAAGTTATGATGCACATGGTTGCAAACATGCGATATATATCTATATATCTATATATATATATATATATATATATATATATATATATATATTTTCCTACATGGATCTTTTACATATGATGATGTTTTTTACAAATTATGCAAATGTCTATCTAATACAATGTTAGCCACTGTTTCAGTTAATGTGTTCATTTGTATAGGAATATGTTGATAGGTAATAAAATCAAAATGTCTTTCCAACAAAAAAATATGTAAATACAATCTCAGAATGTGTGGATTTCTAACTGTATAATGATTATTGAGTTGCAGAACGACAAGTTGTGAATCTAGATTTACAAGCAATGTGCATATGCTGAGGTTGATTGCCTCAATTAATAGCTCAATGACAGCGCTATATTCAGCGACATTCTTTGTAGTTCATCCTAGAAAAATACCTTGCAGATCTATCAACTCACCAATAGGATCATAAATTACCCAGGCTGCTGAACACAAATTCCTAGTACTGCAGGAAGCACAATCTGCAAAACTGACATAAGGGGTAATAGAAATTTGCACAATAAGCAAGACCTAATAAGCAGGAAAATGCTCACAAAGCACACCAGAACAAAAACATTTACAAAAATGAAAACAACACCTATGTATACCTATTACACATGAATGACTCACGCATAATATTTTTTGAGATACAACCCATTTCTAGGTTGTTCAAGGGGATGACCTTCGTAGTCAATTAGCTCATAGGCCCCATTTTGCAACACACATTTAACGATGTAAGGCCCATGCCACATAGGTTGAAATTTTCCCACCCCCAGCTTATCACGAGCTTGGTCATACAGGAGGACGCGATCTCCTTCAACAAAAGAACGAGGGGAAATTGACTGATCAAAATGAGTTTGACTCACTTTTTATGTGCTTCAATAACGAGAGCATAAAAGCAGCGGGTTTCATCCAAAATTTCTAAATAAAGGAGACACTCTTCTTCTGGAGAATTATTCGGCAGTAATTCAACAACCAACTTGAGCGAAGGTATTTCACATTCAATCGAGAGAGTAGCTTCCAGGCCATAAACCAACTGGAAAGGAGTGAACTTGGTGGCATTCTTAATTGAGGTGCAGTAAGCCCAAAGAGTCGAAAATAACATGGGATGCCAATTGGATTTGTGGATCCCAATCGTATGTTGAAGCATCGTGACAAGAAATTTATTCACAGCTTCAACCTGGCCATTGGCTTGAGGGTAGTAAGGTGTTGAGCTGTCGTGATGCAGACCCAACTTAGAAGTCAACTCCGCCACCATATAATGCCGAAAATGGGAACCATGATCAGTAATGATGGCTTGAGGGACACCAAACCTAGCAATAATGTGATTGAATATGAACTGAGCAGCTGTCTTACCGTCAACGGAAAGTATAGGCATTGCTTTGGCCCATTTGGTGAAGTAGTCCATGGCTATGATAATATAAGCCTGCCCCCCATCCGAGTGAGGGTTAAATGTTATAAAATCGATGCCCCACTTCGCAAAGGGACCAACGGTAATGACAAGATGCAGAGGAACGAGTGGCGCATGCCACTTGCGTTGATAAATCTGGCAATCATGGCATTTACAAACTGCGACAATACAATATTTGAAAATAGAAGGCAAAAAATAACTAGCACGAAGAATATTCTGTGCAGTAGCATAACCAGACATGTGACCACCACAGGCGCCACTATGAAAATCATTCAAAGCTTTCTCGGCTTCCTCGAGAGTCAAACATCATCGGAGAATGGAATCGACTCCAACACGATAGAGAGTATCTCCAATGATACGATAAGGTTGCGACTGATGGTGGATGCATCGACGGGCAACCTTCGTCAACTTAGATCTAAAATATGAAGTCTTGAGATAGATGATGATATCACTGTACTAAGGATTTAGGGTGCTAATCAAGAAAAGTGAATCATCTGGAATGAATTCCTCAGAGCGAGAAGGAGAGGAGTCGGAAGGGAGAGAACAGAGTAAATCAACAAAGACCAATGATTTCTTAGACTTGGCAGCAGTAAATTCCAATTCAAACTCTTGGAGGATGACAATCCACTTTGAGTATTTCCCCCCCCAGCAATTGTTGAGACAATATGTAGGTCATGGGGTTGCATTCATAAATCACTGTCAATGTACGTAAAAGAATGTAATGATGAAAATGTTGAACAACTTGAAAAACATTTAACGCTAACTTCTCAACATGGGATAACGCGTTTCGAGGTCGAGAAGGTTATGAGACAAGTAATAAATAACATGCTCATGACCATCATCATCATCTTGTACCAAAAACATGGCAATCGTGCTGAAAGTGGCAGCTAAATAAAGGGAAAAATCACAATGATAATTTGGAGGGTGGAGGAGAGGAGCATTGACCAACAATGTTTTCAATGCATCGAAATATTTCTGAGTGATCTCATCCTGGTAAAAAGGGATGCCCTGCTTTAACAATCATGTGAATCCTTTAGCTACTTCGGCATAGTTAGATATAAAATGACATAGAAAATTAGCTTTCCCTTGTAAAATCTGCAACTTATGCAATGAGGAGGGAGAGGGGAGATTGATAATAGTCTCAACCTTGAGAGGATCTAGGAAAATCTTGTCTTTGGAAACGATAAACCCTAAGAGTCTACCAGAATCGACACTGAAGACACACTTATGTGGATTAAGCCGAATGTTATAGTGTCTACAATGAAGAAAAATCTGACGAAGATGGTTAGGATGGTCCTACGTTTCACTGAATGAGCTGGAAGGTCATCCAGATAAGGCTAAATGATGTGGCGAATATCATGAAAGGCATAAGACATTGTGCGCTGAAATGTGGCCCTGGAATCCTTCAAACCAAAAGGAATATTTTTATATGCAAAGGTACCCCAAGGACAAATGAAGGCAGTCTTGTGTTGATTATTCGGGAGAATTTTGATCTGATTATAACCCGAAAAATCGTCCATAAGGGAAAACATCTCGCTCCCGACAGAGTGGTCAATGATTTGATCAATGAAGGGAGTAGGATAATTGTCCTTAGGAAAAGCTCGATTGATATCACGATAGTGAACACAGACACAAATAGTGCCCTGTTTCTTGTCGACAGGAACAATATTAGAGACCCAGTTTGTCAATGGAATTGGATAAATGAAACCAGCTTTGAGAATATTTTCCACTTCGGCCTTAATGGCAATAGCTTTCCTAGGATGCACCAGACGCAGACGCTGATGAACAAGTTTCGAACTAGGGTAAGTAGGAATTTCATGTACCATGATGCTAGGATCAATTCCAGGAATTTATTCATAGAACCATGCAAAGACATGATGGAATTCGCGAAAAAGGCTAGTATAGACTTGCACTTCATCAGAAGAACAAGTAACCCCAATATGGATGTTATCGATGATTCCCAGTTTAATGGAAATGTCGATAGGCATCGTCTGAGTAATGTTACTCAAGTTACCTTCCGAAAAGACTTCATGGACCTGAACAAGTGTTTGAAGTGGAGGAGAAGGGACCTGAGAGGAAAAACGCTCAAGACAGGTAGACATGGCCCCGAGTCTTCGTAGAAACGAGGAACGATGATGACCATCATCCCACGACAAATCATAAAGAGATAGGGTTTCCACAATAGCCTCATCGAAAGGAAACACTTATTTCAAAGGGTTCGGTGAATCAAAATCACCAAGCCAAGGGGATTGAGAATAGATGTTAAGAGTCACGCTTGAAGGAGTAGAATCAGAGGATGGAGTGTCCGATGCAGCAATAAGTTCAAAATAGTCAATTTCAATCGGACTTAATGGCATCAAATCTTTGAATGAATTGATCTGTTCAGGAGAAGGGATAACCCAGGGGTCATCGGTTCGAGAAATCATGTTGACTTGAACAGTATTTGGTGGTGGAAGAGGGAGAACACCCATGAGGGCAGGATCCTTGAAAAGGCCTGGCCCTATGCTCTCGTAGGGAGTAGGAATCTTGTCCACATACAAAATGTTGTTCTCAGAAGAAGAAGTGAAAAAAGACAATTGATCGACAGTGATAATCTTTCCCTCGTGTGGAAATTTCAAAACATGAAAGAGAGTGGATGGCACACATAGCATGGCATGAGTCCAACTACATCCGAGGAGAAGATTATAATTGAGTTTTGCATCAACGAATTCGACCTCCACATTGATTTTCTTCCCTTCTAATGTGATAGGTAAACTGGCGAGAACACTAAGAGGTTTGGAATCTCTTCCATCAAATGCTTCAAGGGCATTGGATGATGAAGTGAGAGCTAGAGAACCAATGGCTTTCCAAAAAGTAGATGACATAACACAGGTGGATGCACCCTCGTCCACGAAGGCTCGGTGAATATTCAAACCATTGATACTAACTTGAATGATGAGCGCAATTTCGTGTGGAAGTCGCGGGACAAAATTATCTAAATTGAAAGCAAGAAGGCTAGTGTCGGTAGGATCGATCCCACCTATCGCAGATAACAGAGCCTTCCATTGTGACAGACAACTCTGAAGTACTTCTAATGCAGACATCATGGATGGAACCTAAGCTAAATCCTCAACGATACTGTAATGCTGAGCGGCACGGACGTTAGGATTGTATGAAGACTTACGGAGTACACCTTTAGAAGGTGGTCGAACAACAGATTCAACACTAGGACGTTCAATCTCAAGAGAGCCGGAAACAGGTGGAGGAGGAGGACCATCAACGATCTCTTTCCTTGCTGCCTGACACGAACCAAAATAATCTTTCGATCGAGTAGAAATAGAAAGGGGTGCATAACTGTTCATCATGAACACTTGCGAACCATATGGAGCAGAGGACTGAGGGTGCTCTACCATCTAGGTCTGCTAAGGGAAAGGTTATTTAAGAACAACCGGAGCTCCTTGGGTGCCTTTGAGAAATCGACTCACTTTAGACCGTTAAGGAGAGTCCTTGGTGAAGTGCTCATCATCACAAATCAAACAAGGATACTTCGGTTTACATTGAGAACTATCAGCAGAACGAGGTTTTGGAGAATCATGTTTCGGGGTATCGGCATTGGCCTTACCTTTACCCTTTTTCTTAGCTTTTGAAGTTTTGTCTGTAGGATTGGCCTGAACAACATTCACTTCTATGGGTGTGCCAGAATTCGAAGTTGATTGAGAAGCTACATTATTGGAAGAAGTATATTTCTGCTTGCCAGAGTTAGATGAAGGATACTTCTGAGAAGTCTACGATACAGAACCAATAATACCATCAACGGATGGAATCATTGGTGGTTTAGAAGTTCTAGGTCAAGGAGCATCAGGAAAGATATCATATAATGCGCCAGACGGAGAATACACAAGTTCAAGGTATTGGGCGTAAGCAATGGCTTGTTCTTCGGTTACACATGCCCCCATAGCTATGTCTTTGGCAATTTGATTGACAAAGGAGGTAGTGACCCAATGAGTCAGAAGTTGATCAGGTATCTCAAATTTGATCATGCCACAACGACGCCGCCACTCATGAATATGATTCGAGATATGAGTAGCTCGGTCTTGTTTCAATGAAGTGAGGAGATGCGTCCCGGTCTCATAGCGGATCGGTAACTGAAAATGTGTAAGGAATTCCATGGCCAAAGAATTGAAATCTTGGAAAAATCCACGAGACAGCTCAATGTCCCACTTTGTAGCAGCACCAGTAAGAGTTAACTGGAAAAGATGGAGACAAATAGAATCGTCAACCCAAGAGTTAGAATAACACCACAAGTGGTAAGTCATAACATGCGTTTGGGGGTATTCACCAGGTTTACCCTCAAATTTAGGACAATCAGCAAGAATCTTGGTCGGAACCGAAGGCCAATATGGATTATGAAGAATAGGATCATTTGTCAACTCTGAGACATCAGGTAATTCCAATGTAGCAGGAAATGGTAATTGAGTGTTAAAAGTCATCGGAGGTCTTTGATAAGGACCTGTGTGTACATTCCACCCAGTCCGAATGAGATTCTATCCCCATACATTCTGTCCTGAAGGATTCGGATCATAGGGATTAAAAACATGATAATTTGGTTAATATTGGGATTAAGGGCCAAGATATTGAGTCGAAGCATACCACTGAGGTCCTTGTTGAGTAGCATAAGGATTCTGCTAAGGAATGTAAGTGCGACTTTGAAGTTGTTGATACATAGGTTGATTTTGAGGGTAAGGAATTTGGGGTGCACTATATAGCAGTTGATATGAAGCTTGAGGGTAATAAGCGCCCTGCGGTTACGCAGGTTGAGCAGGGTAAATAGGTAAAACCGGCTATGGAAATGAAGGAATCTGCTGATGGGAAGGTTGCAATGGCGACTGAGCGAGTTGAACTGACTGTTGAAATGGTTGTTGAGGGCCACCAGGTTGACCTTGTGGGAAAGGTTGGCTTGATGGTTGCGACAGAACAGGTTGTCCCTAATGACCAGGTTGACCTGGAGAAGAACCAAAGGGTTGTCCTAGTTGCACAATATTTGGGCCATACTGAACATGCGGCTATGATAGAGGTGCAACAGGTTGTCCCTGTAACAGATAATTTCCCCCCCCAGGACCAAAATATGATTCGAGTTGATTTAACGATTGACCCGAGAGACCAAAGGGTTTTCCATGTTGGACCAAAGGCTATCCTTGTAAAGGTTGGCCTTGTGGATCATATGTTTGTCCCTGTGGATCAGAAGCCGGGTCCTGCTGCACTAAAGTTTGTCCCTGAGATGGTTGTCCTTGTAATCTAGAGGGTAGCACAGGAAGAGTAGGTCCCAGATGAGTAGTAATATGATAAGGATCATAAACAACTTGATAATGATCAATAGGAGGCAAATAGACCGGATTAACATACACATCATAATGGTGCGGATAGATATATACGAGATTACCAACAACATCATAGTGATGGAATCGAGGATTAGCAGGAGCCTGAGACTGAGGAGAACCCTGAGAATTCTTCTACTGAACAGCCAATATATATTCTTCAAAAGTAAGATGCCAGGAATCACAGGAGTAGTGGAAAATGAGCTAGAAGCCACACAAACCATTGGTTGAAATGGAACAGATGTGACAGTAACTAACGAAGCAAGAGTCGAAGTTGATAGCCCCAACAAATGTAGGACTAAACTCGGAGGAGGAGTTATTGCAATAGATTGCGCAATGGGGGCAACGCCAGACATAATATGACTCAAAGACCTATATCCAAGAGGAAGTGAGACCGACGGTGGTGAAGATTGGGTGGAGGCATAAGAGAGATCTTCAGGAAAGAGTTGATATTCTCCTGTGGAAATAGGAATTCCTTCACTGCCAACAGAACAGGAGGAATCCATATCTGGGTCCAATGTAAGATCTTTGAAAAGAGTACGGGGACTAGGAGGTACCACAGTAGCAACAAAAGGCGATCCAGACATAAGAGGAGGAAACTCTCCTTCTTCCCCAAAACCAGACCAAGCACTTGAAGGAGGCCAATGGAATTCAACTGGCTCGTCAAGTGGAGATCGAGTAGTGAGGGGTTGGATAAACGGAAGAATAGGCTGTGAGAACTTGACAGACCTAGTGGATTGAGGGGTTTCGAAAGAAATGTCCGGAAAAGAACTACCACTAGGAGGCAGTGAGGACGAAAAAACTGGATGTTCCGCCACTTTGACTATATATCAGAACAGGAAGGAAAATAGATAACCAAATGAAGGTGCCAAAACAAAAACCAAAGAAATCAATCATGCCAAGCACAAAACTTTTAATGGGCGTGTGATCGTAGGTTATTAATTTTATAACATTGAAACCAAAATTCACTGTTTCATGTTTTAAGAGTCCAGAAATAGGAAAAATATGACTCTAGTCACTTTCAATTTGAAACGAGCATGAAAGGACAAATGCTCGATGATCTCTTCTCTTGTTTAAAGAGTCACAAAAATATCGAAATTACTTCTCAAGAATTCTAAGCAAGAGGGTGTACCAGGTTTCCGTGAACTGCCATAAACACCTTGGTGATCAAATGAAACAAAAATGACCAAGGACTTGATGTACGTGCAGGTAGTCTCCCCGAATGCTGTGTTTGGTGTATCACAGTTACAAGGCAGAAGAATCGGCTTCCTATGGATAAAAGTATTGCAACCTAGAGGGGTCCCCCTTTATATACACGATGGTATGGGGAGCACAAGTCTGTACTAGTGCTATCTGAAGCCAACGGGCGAGCGAAAACTACTAGTTTTTAAGACGTCGGAGCATGTCTCTAGCCTAGACCACTAGAAATATTGCATTAGGTTTCAATGTTCCCTTAGGTTCATTGAGTAAATTTTAAAGTTAATCTTGAATTAGGTTTCAATTTCCAGGCCCTATCGAATTTGGAGCTCAATTTCGTAAATGCAAACTATATGCAAATAAACATCATTTCGATTCGATGAATGCTAGTTATAAGAAGGATATAAATATTTCAAACAAGCAAGAAAGGAAAATATGCGAAGAAACTTCTAATTCCCTTAATGTAATCAATCGAAAACGTAATTCCTTCCTAGTTTGAAAAATGCTAGTTATGTAAAGGAACGTTTCACTTTCGATACAATAAACAGATGCAAAGATATTTTTTAATTTTTCAATGAAATAAAGCATATAACGTACTAATTCAATGGAAAACAAAACAATTACTAGTTTGAGTTTTTCAAATGTAAGGTTTTGAAATTGAATGACTCAACCAAAGTGAAACAAACACAAAAACATACAAGCTACTGAAGCAAAATTTCAATTGAAAAAGAGAGTTTCCCAAAGCGACCCAAACAAGAAAAGTAATTGATGCTCAAAGTATTGAAGAAGGATTAATCAAAAAATGAAAAGACCATTCAATCATGAAAAAAAAAGGATCAAGAAAAACTCAGTCTAATGACCTGAAACAAGACTAATAACAATCAAAGAAACTTGTTCTCGAACAGAAGGGTCAGTGTGCAAGAACACTTAGAAACCCTAAGGTCTTAAATGACATCGACAAGAAAACGGACAAACGACTGAGGGAAACAAGTCTACAGTAGTCAACACAGTCTAAAAGGCTTAAACACACTAAAAAATTACCCAGAAGTAAGAACAAATAACCAAAATACTCATTAAGGTGGTCAAACCAAAACCTACACGGGCTGGCACGACTATAAGGCTATAATCCACGCCATACTGGGGTTGGCACGAGTGCTAAAAGAGCAACATGCGCTAATCGGTGCGACTGTCCAGACAAAAATTGCGCCAAGCTGGATACCTATGGGAAAAAGAGGAAAAACCCTAACCTAATGAGCAAGGGTCAACCTTGACACTCTAGAGCTAAAAAGAGGATGTAAACTTAGCAAACAAACCAGAAAAATACAGATAACTAAACCAATAATAGAAACTGACCCAATAGGATGACAGGACAAACTTGCACTGGTCCCGAGTGGAGTCGCCAATTTGTTATGAAGGTAAATCCTCTCTGCGGATAGAGACGATCCCTCTAGCCCTAGGGTGAGTCTAGTAACAAAAGGACACGCTAAAGTGTTTCTTCCTAGTTAATGAATGAACAAAAAAAATGGTAGATTGACCTACCTTGAATCCAACGCTGTCATCGTTGAAAAAGGAGTAGCGGCCTCTCGCTCCTACCTTGGTAAATCACAATTCATTCACTGTTACACTCATATACCTGCACATTGGACAAAGAACAAGAACAACATACAACAGAATAGTTTCACTCACAACTAGTAGCCAGTCAAAAAGGGCTAAACATATCACATCAAATAAACATCATAACACAATAGTGGAATCAAATAGTAGTCATGTATATAAATGAATAGAAGGAAGAGTACAACCGATGCTTTGACATCGCAGTCTCCTCCACCAGGTTTCAGGCGAAGCGCGTCTCAAATGATGGTCAAGGAATTCAGACTCAAGCTCTCTCAGAAGTCTTCGACTCAATCTCTCTCAACATAATCCTTCTTATTCTATCTTCTCTAGCAGCTTAGCTATAGTATGTATAATTTTCCCAGTTCATCTATTCAGCCGTTCAGCTAGCTTCTACTAAAAGAGATAGTTTCTTTTATAGAGGAAAAGGAGGAGGTTGGGATCCCTACAAAGGTGGGAGGGAGTCCTAACCTTTAGGAGAGTTTCAAGGGAGGTGGAAACTACTAACTAAAGAAAGGAGTCCGTGGTTGTTTTAGTTCAACCACTCTCAATGACTCATCCCCGGGGTGGTTGGAATGGAACCTCCGCCTCTATTTTTAAAAACATTCCATAAACAGCTTGGTGTAGGTGTTTAACTGGCACAGAGCGCTAAGGGGTGCGGGCTCAGTGTCAAATTTCTCTATCGATGTGAGGGTGTAACTGGCTACTTGCGCCAAGGTAAAAATAGGGATTTTTATAGCTCTTCTCAGGTAAATGTCAACAATAAGAGTGCTGCTCTCATTAAAAGGGATGCAAGGATGGTATTTTCAAAGCATGACACTGCTTATTGGTCACAAAAAATACCCTCCAATATGCGAGTTGGGGATTGCAGGGACAGTGAAAAAATGTTGTGTAACGGTAGACAAAACACCGTATGCAATTTATTATGTCAGCAAGAATTTAATTCCTATTGAACTGAATTACGCAGTGACAGAAAAAGAATTCCTGGCTATCATTTATGCTATCAACAAGTTCTGACACTACATTATCGTTTATCTTACTTTTGTACATACCGATCATGCAGAAATCAGGTATTTGATGAATAAACCTATTTTTGAGATTCAACAAGATGATGAGCTTAGTGAAAAGAGTCGCCTTCACTAAGTGGGCCCGTAGGCTATTTTTGGCGCAAGTCTATTTTTAGACATGAAGATCATATTTCAGAAGTTTCAGGATGCTATTTGTGGATGGTTGATCAAGTTGCAAAAATAGATGAAATTATATTTTTAGAATGTTGGGCGAAGTCTATTTATAGATCGGTGATCTAAAAATAGATGCATGTCGATTATTATTAGCTCTTAATAATAATCAGACACTAAACATCAACTTACTCTCTTGGAGCACTTTGTTTTAGTGCACAGATGTGGCACATCAGTGGACTGAGGGAATTACACAATTCCCAAGGGTTTACTGGAGCTAATGCATGGAGGACTCAGTTAGAACTCAAGTGGTAGAGTTATGATACAGTTGGAAGAGTAGTTATGGAGTTGTATTTAGTTTAACTCAGTTAGAATTAGTTGAGATAGTTGTATTTATTCTAAATTATTGATACACTAGTGAGAGTGGAGTGAATTAATTATCTAATTAATTCACAAATAATAACTCATTAATCAATTGAACAATACAACAGTTAACTACAGTGCATGGCAGTTTCAGTGGAGACCCAGTGGAGAGATAGGTGAAAGGGAAAGATAGACTATTTGTTGTGACTATAGTGATGCATTGATTGCATCACACACACATTGGAGTTGCCAATGAAGATTGTGCAGTCAAGGCAAGGGTAATTCAAATTCATTCTGAGCTATTCTTCAGTAGGGATTGCGCATTGGAGGCATGCTAGCAGGAGGGGAAGATCGGTGCATGGATTTGCAAGATTGTTCCTGATTAGTGTATGACGATTGTACTGTACTGAGAGCTTGATAAGCTTTGTATGAGGATTGTCATATGATCTCCATGATACATAATATATAGTTGGGTTTTTTAGCTTCAGGATTTCCCGGTTAAAAACAACTATGTTATGTGCGATTATTTTTATTTATGCTTTACATGTGTGTGCAATTAAATTTTCCGCAAAATATTAACAAGTGGAATTGATTCAGTATCTTGCATAAAGTTAAATAGTGGGAGATCAGGTGGATCTAGGACATATGCATGCTTATTGCATATAATTTCTACATGGTATCAGAGCATTGTTAATTGAATATTGCAATTGTAAAGTGAGTTTGTGCTGGTATACAATTCAAATTTTCTACAGAATATTCTTGGTGCAAAAGTTGAGTATACATTGAAATGGCTTTCAATGGGTTGCAATTGGAGTATGCCCTTGATGGGAGCTTGAATTACATAGCCTGGAAGGATAGGATGGAGGTAGTGTTGGAGGATAATGGACTGAAGGAGTTCATCAATAGTGATGTTCCTAAGCCAAGATCTAGCGATGCTACATTACTTGACGCATTGCAAAAGAAGACAGCAAAGACGAGGAGAATTATGTTGGAAGGTGTGAAGGACCATATTGTGTCTAGCCTTCATGGGAAAGCCACTCCATTCTTAATGTGGAAATATTTGGCAGTCTTGTTCCCAAGCAGAAGTGACTAGAGGAAGTTGGTGCTTAAAGACAAGCTCAGAAAAATAAAAATGGAGAAAGGCAACAATATTCCAAAATACCTCACGAAGTTTGTCCATTGCAAGGATGAACTGGGAAGTGTGGGGATTACTGTTGATGATGAAGAATTGGTGAGCTTGGATCTCCTTGGGCTTCCGAAGAGTTGGCATAGCTACGAAGACTCTGTCAATGGACAGGAGAAACTGTCAGGATAGGAGCAACTTTGATCGGATCTTGTGCAGGAGGAGATAAGGCGGGGTACCAGGGATGGATATTTATGGAATAATGAAGATGAAGAGAATTTCACTTTGGCTGCCAAAGCAAGGAAAGGGAAGGGGAAGAAACATCCTTCAAAATCCGATGCTAAAGGCAAGAAGTAGGATTTTTCCAAAGTGAAGTGTTTTCACTATCACGAACATGGACATTTCGCCACTAACTATCCACAGAAGAAGAAGAATAAGAAGGTTGCTGGATCTGCAGCTGGAGAGGCATTAGCCTTGCAATTTGAACTTGATTTCTCCTTGATCACATGCTTGGTTTCAAGATGTATGGGATCGGTGTGGTATCTTGATAGTGGTGCATCTTTCCATATGACGGGAGACAAAGAGTTGTTTAGTGACTTGGAGGAGAAGGACCTCCAGATGCATATAGAGATGGGCGATGATGTTCGGTACAGTGCGACTAGCATTGGGACCATTAAATTTGAGAGGGAGTCTGGTAATCCATTCTTGTTGAAGAATGTTATGCATGTTCCAAGGCTGAAGAAGAACTTGGTCTCAGTCGCAATGCTGGAAGACAAGGGTTATGATGTTGTTTTTAGTGAGGGAAAAGCCTTCCTTCGACAAAAAACAATAGGTCAAACAAATAAGATAGGGGTTCAAATTAAGAATATCTAAAATATGGAGGTAGATGGCTGTGTTACAATGGTGGGAAAAGCAGAAGAAGTGGCGAGTCGGGATGAGGGTGAATTATGGCACAGGATATTGGGCCATCTTCACCATGGCACTTTGAAGATTTTGAGAAAATTTCTACTGGAATTCCCAAGGGTACTCTTGCACAGTCATATCAGTGCAAGGGATGTACTATGGGTAAGTTTGTGAAGACCACCTTTCATGAGAAGGAGAACCGTGCTTCGGTGATCCTAGAGAGAATTCACACAGACGTGTGTAGACCGTTCTCGGTTGCTTCAACAACAAAACATAAGTATTATGTTATATTTGTTGATGACTATTCTCACAGATGCTGGATCTTCTTCATGCAGAATAAGAGTGAAACATTCTCAAAGTTTTGTGAGTTCAAAGCATTGGTGGAGAAGGAGTCGGGGAAGTAAGTGAAGGCTCTACAAAGCGATAATGGTGGTGAATATATCTCGAACGAATTCAAATACTTTTGTATCAAAGAAGGAATCTGAAGAGAACTCGTAGCGCCTCATAACCCACAGCAGAATGGGGTCACGGAGAGGAAGAACATAACAATCGTGGGTGTTGCATGAACTATGGTGCATGACCAGGGCCTACCGATGCACTTGTGGGCGGAAGCATGCAACACTATGGTTTATGTGCAAAACCATTGTCCTTGTAGATTACTTGGCATGAGTACACCCGAAGAAGCTTTTACTGGTAAGAAGCCTAATATTTTTCATTTGAATATTTTTGGCTCATCTGTTTAGATTCATGTGACAAACGACGCCAGGAAGAAGCTGGAGCCGACTACAGAAGTTGGGATATTTGTGGGGTACACAGAAACACCCCATAATTATCGTGTGTATTTTCCAAATAGTTAGATGACTGTGGTATGACGGGATATAAAATTCAATGAGGAGAAAGCCATGAAGTTGTCACTTGAGAGGGAGCCACACTTGCATGTAGAGGAGGAACTTCTTGTTCCCAAAGATGAGCCTCAAGATGTGGATTAGCCAAAGGAGGAGGATCATGGAGTGGAGGAGTCCACAATCGCAGAGCCAAACATTAGAATAGGCAGAAGGTGTACCAAAGAAGCTAAGAGGCTCAAGCTTGATGCGGCACAGAATGCAGGAGTTCCTACATCACAGCGCAGATAGAGATAGTCACCTGACTGATTTACTGGATACATGGCTCTTATGAGCAAGTGTATCATGAAAAAGCCATATTATTTTGAAGAAGCAGTGCAGGAGCCCACATAGGTAGATGCCATGGTGGAGGAGTATGACTCCATTGTCAGAAACAATGATTGGGAGATTGTTCCAAGGCCGGTGGGAAAATCAGTTGTAGGATCAAGATGGATCTACAAGTTAAAGAAATTTGCTGATGGGAGTGTCGAGAAGTATAAGGAAATATTTGTTGCCTGGGGCTTCTCACAAATTGAGGGGATTGACTATGAAGAAACCTTTGCACCTGTCGCACGATATTCTTCCATACGAACCATCCTTGCTCTCTTAGTGTAGATGGGTTGGCACATTCATCAGATGGATGTGAAGACTGCTTTCCTTAATGGGATCATTGAGGAAGAGGTGTACATTGAGCATCCTGAAGGATTTGAGATCTTCAGCAGCAAGTCACATGTGTGCAAGCTCAAAAGAGCATTGTATGGGCTGAAACAAGCACCATGTGCTTGGTACACTCAGATCAAAAACTATTTCACTGGACTTGGCTTCACTAAGAGTGAGGCGGATGCAAACCTATACTAGATTGTGGTGGAGGGTAAGCTTTTAATCATTTTACTTTATGTTGATGATTTAATACTAATAGGTGATGAGTAGTTGATAAACTCATGCAAGGAAAATATTGCAAAGGATTTTGAGATGAAGGATTTGGGCCTCCTTCATTATTTCTTTGGATTGGAAATATGGCAGCGGGAAGGTGAATTGTTTGTGTCTCAAGGCAAGTATGCCCGGGAGATACTGGAGAAGTTTCACATGCAAGGCTACAAGCCTATTGACACTCCTCTTCCAGGAAATTGGAAGAAAGAGGATGCTACATCGGAAAAGGTAGTGGATGCCACTGTTTATCGACAGTTGGTGGGTTCGCTCATGTATTTAGTCAATACAAGATCAGACATATGCTATGCGGTGAAACGGCTTTCAAAAGAGATGGTTAAGCCTACCAAGATCTTTTGGAAGGCAGGCAAGCATGTCCTGAGATATCTCAGGGGCACATCTGAGTATGGTTTATGGTACAGACAGACGGATGAGGTGAAGTTACATGACTTCACAGATACAGATTGGGCAGGAAGCCCAACAGACAGAAATAGCACATCAGGAGGGATTTTCACTATCGTATCTATGGTAGTTTCTTGGTACAGCAGGAGACAAAGATCCCTGGCACTCAGTTCAGCGGAAGTAGAATACATGGCAGCAATTCAAGCTGCATGTGAGGCTATCTGGATGAGGAAGATCCTGGTTGGTTTGTTTGGTTCACATTTAGATCCCACAATGATACATTATGATAATCAAAGTTGCATTAAACTCTTGGTTAATCCTGTGTTTCATGATAAATCTAAACACATTGATGTCCAGTATCATCATATTAGAGATTGTGTGTAGCGGAATATCATGTTGCTTCAGTACATTCCTACGGAGGATCAGGATGCAGATATTTTGATGAAGGCGCTCACCAAGAGAAAATTCGAATACCATAGAGGCAGGATTGGGGTGAAGGATAATCCCTATCTTGTTGAGAGGGAGTGTTGAGATTCAACAAGATGATGAGCTTAGTGAAAAGAGTCGCCTTCACTAAGTGGGCCCGCAGGCTATTTTTGGTGCAAGTCTATTTCTAGACTATGTCTATTTTTAGACATGATGATCGTATTTTAGAAGTTGCAGGATGCTATTTGTGGTTTGTTGATCAAGTTGGAAAAATAGATGAAATTCTATTTTTAGAATATTGGGCGAAGTCTATTTATAGATCGCTGATCTAAAAATATATGCATGTCGATTACTATTAGCTCTTAATAATAATCAGACACTAAATAGCAACTTATTCTCTCGGAGCACTTTGTTTCAGTGCATAGATGTGGCACATTAGTGGAATGAGGGAATTACGAAATTACCAAGGGTTTATTGGAGCTAATGCATGGAGGACTCAGTTAAAACTCAAGTGGAAAAGTTATGACACAGTTGGAAGGGTAGTTATGGAGTTGTATTTAGTTTAACTTAGTTAGACTCAGTTGAGCTAGTTGTATCTAGTCTAACTGATTGATACACCAGTGAGAGTGGAGTGAATTAATTATTTAATTAATTCAAAAATAATAACTCATTAATCAACTGAACAATACAGCAGTTAACTACAGTGCATGGAAGTTTTAGTGGAGACCCAATGGAGAGATAGGTGAAAGGGAAAGATATACTATCTGTTGTGACTATAGTGATGCATTGATTGCATCACACACACATTGGAGTTGCCAATGAGGATTGCGCAGTCAAGCCAAGGGTAATTTGAATTCAGTCTGAGCTATTCTTCAGCAGGGATTGCATAGTGGAGGCAGGCTAGCAGGAGGGCAAGATCGGTGCATGGATTTGCAAGATTGTTCCTGATTAGTGTATGACGATTGTACTGTACTGAGAGCTTGATAAGCTTTGTATGAGGATTGTCATATGATCTCCATGATACATAATATATATTTGGGGTTTTCAACTTCAAGATTTCCCAATTAAAAACAACTGTGATATGTGCCATTATTTTTATTTATGCTTTACATGTGTGTGCAATTAAATTTTCCGCAAAATATTAACAAGTGGAATTGATTCAGTATCTTGCATAAAGTTAAATAGTGTGAGATCAGGTGGATCTAGGACATATGCATGCTTAGTGCATATAATTTCTACACCTATCACTCCTGGTTGTGTTACAAGATGGTTCTATTGATTCAAGAATTATATATCACAATAGTAGATAAACCAGGAAAAGATAATGTAGTTGCTGATTTCCTATATAGAATGGATAAAAATGACAAATCCGCACATATAGAAGATAGTTTTCTCGACGAAAATCTTTTTGCAGTTTCTACTAAACCTCCTTGGTATGCAGATATTGCTAACTATCTTGCTACAAGGAAATTGCCTCCTCATTTGTCATACAGGGAACAACCAAAAATTATTCATCAAAGTGCCTGATATTCTTGGATGGTAAGGTACATTTTTCATACAGGAGCTGATAAGCATATTTAGTGTTGTGTATCTGAGAATGATAGTTATGAAGTATTAAAGGATGCCCATGATGGCCCTTATGGAGGGCATTTTGCAGATAAAAGAACAGGCCATAAGGTGCTACAAATGGGATATTACTATCCTTCTATCTTTCGAGATGCACAGAATTATGTCAGGAGGTGTGATAGTTGCCAACGTATGGGATAGCACGATCGAGCTGATGAAATGCCTTTACAGGCACAGGTAGTCCTCAAGCCTTTTGAGAAATGGGCTATTGACTTTGTTGGACCCTTTAACCCACCCTCCCAGAAAAATGTCCACATCTTGGTCTGTACTGATTACATGACTAAGTGCGTAGAAGCCAAGGCTATTGCGAAAGAAACAAAGTAGGTGGTATCAGATTTTCTATTTGAAGAATTTTTTTCTCGTTATGGTACTCCAAGAGATATTGTTTCATATGGAGGAGCATGATTCACATCATACATGATAGCAAAGCTTATGCAGAAATATGGGGTCCAGAACAGGGTGACGTCTCCATACCACTCCCAGGCAAATGGACAAGTGGAAAGCACAAAAAAGACATTGGAAAATATCTCGACAAAAACTATGGAATACCATTGTTGGGATTGGGCTTAGAAGCTGCTTGAATCTCTCTGGGCATACAGAACAACATGGCGGAATACAACTAGTTTTTCGCTGTTCGAGTTGGTTTATGGAAAATCCCCATTGTTTCCAATAGAATTTGAAATCAATATGCTCAGAACAACTCTTGAATTTCATATGGATCTGTGAAATGCCCAGAAACACCAACTAATCCAGCTCAATGAACTAGATGAAATATGTTCAATGGATGTTCAGAGAACTACTGCTATTTAGCAATAGAGAATGAAATGGCACGAAAATTTTATTAATAATAATATGTTTCAGAGTGGAGATTGGGCACTACTCTATGACTCCCGCTTTAAGGATTTTAAGGGAAAGATTTGCACTCGTTGGATGGGACCTTATGAGGTGGACATTGTATTTGATAATGGAATAGTCAGGTTAGTCATGATTAATGATACACGTGCTTCATTCATAGCAAATGGACATCACCTGAGATTATGCCACTGCCCAGCCTCTAAGGATGCTTTTATCTAACACCTCTCTGAGAAATATGGTTTGAAGGTTATCGGCACAGAGAACTCTTCCTCTGCATCCTTGCTGTAAAAAATAAAAATAAAATTATATATATAATAATAATAATAATAATAATAAAGAATTATATTGTTATTATTTATCTTGTTGTTGTTTTTACAAGAGTTACTATTAAGGAGTAAAAATCAAAGAATTTTTTTTTCCAAGTATCTGTTGCTGCTACTCATGGTGCTGTTACTCAGTTGCTGCTACTCGTTTGTTGCTACTCATGATGTTGTTACTCGGTTGCTGCTACTCATGATGTTGTTACTCAGTTTCTTCTACTCATGATGCCGCTACATCAGATGCTACTACTCGATGCTGTTACTCGACCTTGGTCGATGCTGTTACACCGGATGCTGCTACTCGCATTGCTATAAATCTAGATGTTGTTACACCAGATGCTGTTACTCATACTGCTATTACAACAGATGCTGTTACTCACACTGCTGTTACTCCGATGCTGATACTCGATGTTGTTACTCCTGATGCTATTACACAGGATGTTGTTACTCCGAATTTTGTTACTCTCACTGCCATTACTCCGGATGTTGCTACTCGTACTGTTGTTACTCCATTCGCATCATTTATGTGCCATCATCCTACCAACCGTCACTTCGTCCAGGTAGGTTGCCAGGTATGCCTCCACGTGAATTTTACCGATTTAACTAAATATCCCATGTGAAGAATTTAATGCCGTGGATAGCAAAAATTTAAGTTGGGGGGCGTGTCGTCATAGTTCAAGGACGACATAATAATGACCTCATAAATCATTATGACAGTCCGTATGTGGTACACCTTACGATCCCTATAAAAATTTTGTATAATCATTCAATACTTATTGGGATCCGTAATACGTATTTTCCACTCCATACAAAATAATAATTATTTTTATTCATTACACTTACCATATTTTTTTTATGATTTTTCTCGATTTCTGAGAATTACCATCTGTATTTACTGTTACCACCTTTCATTTTCACCATGTTGTTTTTCCAAATTTGGCATCCACCATTTCGCCCAACGGTCTGCTGTTCCAAGAAGTGTTGTTATGAGTCCCCATAGTATGGGCGGATTGGCTGTGCGGCATGAGCCTGAAAACACATCTTCGGTGCGCAACAATCCAGAGGTATAGAAAATATTTGTCAATGCAGGGTGGGATACCTACTTCAATAGATTGCAGGGGTTTGACAGGGGAATTACAATGGAGTTTGCACTTAATTTAGATGAGAATCATTCTTGGGTCAGAGGACTAGGTGTTCCTATCACATAAGAGGTAATTGCAAATGTTAGCAGGCTGAGACAACAACGGCAGCAATGGTTTGCTCAGAGATTCTCTCCCAGAGTTTCCCGAATTATTATTGTAGGGAGGGGAAAGTGTCATTCAATTGGACAGAGGATATGAGTGCAAGGCTGTGTCGTATCCTTGGAATGAAGTTGTAGGTTTTGAAATGAAATACATAACTTGCGAAGGTCAGGCCACAACTCATTTTAAGTATCATTTTAAAATTCTAACGCACCTTCGATTTCCACAGGCTCAAGTGCATGCCTTAAATATTCCCTTATTTCTATTGAAACAGTTGCAACACATGGCACATTCTGCTTTGCGTTCGCGCTAGATGCCAACAGTGCTCTCCAACCATGGATTGGTGCACTTACTGGTCATGCATGCAATAAATAGAGTTCGGGTCTCTTGGGAATAACTCTATGGATCCTCAGAAGAAGATATAGTAGTTGTTATTGCTGCCAGAGAAGAACCAGTCTCTCCGGTTGGTTTAGAAGAAGAAGAAAATTCGAAGAGAATTGATCAAGAGGAACCTGAAGAAATGGAAATGGAGGTTGATCAGGAGGAACCCAAAGAAGTGAAAATGGTGGTTGATCAGGAAGAGATTGAAGAAATTAGAATAGAGGAGATAATTGGCGACACCGTCGAGGCTACCACACAAGAACCAGCCTCACCTGAGGAGCCCACAGATGAAGAAATTATGGATATCGTGCATGAAGTCGAGACTGTCACACAGTCATCGAATTTTGTCAATGAAGAACAAGGGAGTGAAATGGCAGACAAAGGAATGGAAAGTGATAATGTTTTGCAAGAAACAACATCACCTACCCAAGTAGATATGGATGTTGAAACAAGTGCGGGTGCCACAAAAGAACCACCCCCGATTCGGCTAGAACAGGGAAATAAGGAGGAGTCGGCCTGCGAAATCGCCGTTGTCCCTTAAGGACTAGTATCGACTATGGAAAAGGAAGCAATTCATGAGGAACATGAAGGTAGAGAAGGGATAAACCAGGAGGTCGATACTGTCCCACAAGAACCAGTATCGACCCTAGAAGAAGAAATTATGAAAAAAGAGCGAGAGGATAGAAGAAACAAGCTTCGGAATTGATGCTGCCCCACAAGAAATAGCATAGACCCCCGCTGAGGTAGTAATGTGTGAAGCTCTGGCTCAAGCCAGAAATGAGGATGATGAATCTTTCCCCCATTCTCTGTTCCAGTCCATAATTCCTAGAGGGGCGAGGGGATTCTGCTCACCCAAACGATTAATGGATTAAGTAGCTATTCCACCAGTGTAAAAGCCAAGATAGGCCCAGTCATTTTTGAACCTCTATTGGATCACTCATAGGCTCGCAAAGAATATAGGGTTCCTATGGAGACACCAGAACATAGAATGGTCGATGGAAATGCTGACCAGATGGCAGAAGTCCCTAAAGTGAATATAGAGGAAGAAGCCCCTCAAGATAGAGAGCCTAGCCAGAAAGGATTAACAAAAGAATTAGCTAATAATACCGGTAGCATTCCGCCACCTCTTGAGCCTGTCATAGGCCCAGAAACTAAATTTATTGTAAAAAGGGAATGGATTGAATAGTGTGAGAAAAGAAGATTACCTCTCAAGAAGAGGTATCAACTGCAGTTCAGTGAAACCATGAGATTGAAAAGGGAGGTTTGGGAATTGAAAAGGCAAGTTTTTTGGTTGAAAAAGAAGGTAAAAATCTACAAATGGCGAGTAGTAAAAAAAAATTTGAGGTCTCCTCCATAACTACACAGACTAGCCCAATTGAAGAGTTGTTTGAAAGCTGAGAATTTTTCTTGTCCGCTGAGATCTAGAAGTGGTAGTCTGCTACGAGTGATCATAAGAAAGAAACAGTTCGGGTTCGAGAATAGGCTACCAGAATCATCACAGGATACATAGACCTGTTAGATAAGGCACGACTGAAGAAAGCTAAATAGAAGGCAAGAATAGAAGAATTGGAAGAACAAGTGTAGCTGCTGTAATCAGATAAGGAGAAGATGTTCTCTTTGGCACAACAGGTAATGGCCTCTAGACCTCCTGCACATAGATATGCCTTATTCCTTCATGAACAATTTCTTTTCTTTTGTCTTGAAAGTATATATAAGGAGATTTGGTACGATATTGAGGACCCCATTCAATTTCTCTGTATTTTAAAAATTCATGATATCATAGGACAACAGTTAATGTGCGAGCTCCATATGCATGGGTATTTCTTGAGGCATGATCAATATTTTAACCCTATTCCATTCATGGGGGACATTCATTTAAGAGCTTTTACCTCCTATACCATCAATCAAATTACATGGAGAAAGGCCTGGGATACATTTGAAGAAAACCAAGTTGGAAGGCCGTTAATGATGAGGAAGGAGCATGGCTGGTCCTCAAACATTTATAACAATAATTACACATTTCTACAGATTGAGGGGTGTAGAGAACACATGTTGGAAACCCAAAAATGGTGTGCTGACCTATGTGTCAGAAAAATTACACTGTTCTGTGAGGAAGCGCTGGAAAGTTGCCAGAGAAGGTGGATGTTGTCATCCTCAGCCGTCAAAGAACGAGAACCATTTGGGGCACATAAATTTTCACGGGCTCTAGAGAGGATGCCGCATTTTGTAGCATGCATTCAGACCTGTGGGGTCAGGTGGATGGGGCTGAGGTTTCAGTTTCCCCTTATTTGGTTGCTAGCTGAGCAATACACTCCTGCATACAACGTTAACCCAGATTGGTGGAAGGATGTTGTTCTGACGGAAGGTTATAAATCCACTAGGACAGAAATGGATAAAGAATATGATCTAACATAGCTTCATGCTAGACATAGTCAGTCCAACCCAGATCTGAGGAGACAACGAGCTGCATGAGGACATGCAGATAGAACAATTGGGGGGAGATGTTGGGTACCAGATTTGTATACTTTTCTCTCCCATTTTATCCCATCTTTCTATCTCTTTGTACCATTATTTTTCTTAAACACATGAGGTAAACCCCTTTATTTTATCTTTCATGGGATATTTGATTAATGAAGTAATTGTCATGGAGGTTTTACCTTTTCAATATTAACTCAGATATTTCTACAGATTCGGCCAAAGCGGAAAGGTTACAGCTGTGAAGTCGTGGAACAACCTATAATTTCCAGTGCTATCTTCACTTGTTGTTACAACATAATAGAATTTGTTTCACACCAACGTTATTTCAAGATTTTTCATGGTTTCCTTTTGGAAAACTAGGTTGTTGTTGTAACAAAGTATATTTTTGTAAATATTCAGTTGCTGAAGGGAATCTATGATTTCTGGAACATTTGTATAAAGAGGGCCTGCGGGCTGTGAATCGGGGTTAATCCCATCATATACAGATTTTGTAACAGTATATTCCGCAATTAATTGAATGCACAACATCTTGTTGTTTCACCTGTAAATTGTGAGTTTTCCACAGCCCTAGTTAGAGAGTTGGGCCCACTCTTCTAATCAGGTGCTGCGTTTCCCTTTCTTTTCATTGTTTCCATGTTTTAGTTTGATTTCGTTACTGCTGTTACAGTGTATTATTTCAATTTCTGTGAATGTCTTTTTAATTCTAAAATCTATTTTAATTGTTGTTACAATAGTCTGTGTGTTTATAGATTTAAGCATGTGATCTACAACAAGTCACATGATTGCTCCTGCATATACTGTGCTGTTAGTCTTGAAATAACTAATGCCCTCGGGTTGATAATTTATGTGGAAAAAGGGTTGAACATTGTTCATATCCAGACACCAACACTTCTTGACTTGGATCTCCAAGCATAAGAAGAATGGTTTGCATGCAGCACATGGTTTATTCATTTTCATGGAGATATGTCATATCACTATGGAAGGCTCATTCATAGATCTTATTATCATCTTTCTCTCAATACATGGTAAGAATTATGTTTTTTCATTTATTTATTATCTAACACAGTATTTTCATTCACTTACCATCTCTATACAGTGCATTGCTCCACAAGAGGGAAAACCTCTATTTGGGCTTCATGGTCATTTTGGGACCAACATCTATGATGGAGAAAGCCATTTCTTGTATGGCTTTGGGCAAGTATTGTACTATTTCCTGTATGTTCAGTTGATATACAATGCCATTTACTATTCACTAGTAAGTGCGATGACATGCACCACTAGCAATTTATTGGGAGACAACTTGCCACATCATGTTATGAAACTGCAGCTGGTAAAACTGTGTCGTGACTACTTGAGAGACTGTTGGTACCTTCCAACACTATGTAAAACCTTCAGTACCTCTCTCATTTGGATTCGATATGATGATAATGTCATATTCATTTTATATGGGATGCTCTAGGCAAGAACCAAAGAGTGGGTTTTCGAGGATCCTATTTCCTTTTTGCTTCATGAACGCAACATTATTACAGCCCATATTCAACAACAACTCTACACTTATGATAAGCGGAGAGAGAGACAATGTGGGATGGACAATTTGATCCATCATGTTTAGCTATACAGCACACCTTCTTTGCAGGAGCCTAAGGTGGAGGAGTTGTTTCATGAGTTGCCATGTTGGAGGGTGACTCAGTTTTTGTGGATGATAGCTTGGGGATGGAGGCTTCACATGGGAATGATCGTTCCCAATATATTTCAGATTCCATGCCTCAAGAAGGCCTCTATACCACACATAGTTTCTTCCATGGATATTCTACTTGTTCATGATGAGAGCCATTTGGATTTTTCACCAAAGGCATACTTATACACTTGGCAGGAGCAATTTGGAGACTTATTGATAAGACAACATCTTGTTCATTTGAGGAGTTTATCACATGAAGATGATATAGGAGGAAGAGGAGAGGCTCTTCAGTTCTATCCTTATAGTTGCTTGAGGAAAAGCAACATTTGGGAGGGGATGACTGTAATATTCCTAAATTAGCACATAACTAATTGGAATATTAAATTTTGATTTTTCTCTTAGATAGAGGAATAAGAGGGTAGGGAGGCCCATAAATCTCCTTAGTAGGAATAAAACACACTCCTAGTGTGAATGGAGGTCATATAAAAGCTGGATTGAAGACCCTTAGGTGTGAAAAGGGATTGTATCATGAAGACTTGGTCAACTTTGACCAAATCAAGCAATGTTGTTATGGAGGAGTGGCATTACTGGTGGGACAAAAGAGTTGTGGAGGGAGATTGATTGCATGATGATTGAAACCCTAATGAGTGGGACCCAAGGTGAGAAGGATCACATTGTTTATAAGGAAGAGGATGACAACCATATGGGTTATTTTATGATTATTATTTTGATATGTCTGTTTAGACTTTGTTGCCCTCTTCAGCTGTTTAGCTAAGATTGCGGTGTTGTTTAGCACAGGGTGTTCCCGAGCGGGGATCCCACCTCTTCCCTTGAGAGGGCTATTGGGAGAGAATTTATCTATCATTTCCACACATTCAAAATTCTGGCCAAGCTTCAGTATTTAGCTACAACGTAGTTTCTGTTTAGATTTGTGTTGTGTTGCAAGCTGTTGCAGTGGAGGGTTGAGAAACCCACTTTCTGAGCTAGTTTTTCGTAGGAGGAAGGATTCATTCTCTTGGGAAATTAGAAAGGAGGGTTCTTGAGCTCATTTCAGATCTTTGGCACCAATCCAACCTATCCCCATCATTCACAGCGTATTTTCATCTGGGAATTGTGTTATTTTGGAGGGCAGTTTCAGAGAGGGATCCATTGGCTCTTTTAGAGTGTTTTCCTATAGGTGAAGGGTTTAGCCTTTCATTGGAGGGTACCCTTGAGGAGATATAAATCAGATCCATATTATTTCAGCCTTCTATTTCATGAGATTCATTTTGCAGTGACTCTTCAGTCCTAGGGCTGTAGATCACCATTTGTATTTGGGTGTATTTCCGAAAACCCTTCCCGGGTTCTCTTGGAAAGGTGTCTAAGAGGATATATCTTCACTCCTAGAATTATTTGAGTTATATAACAGAATATTTACATTGATCTATATTTATGCAACAGTTTATGCCCTAAAAATGTGTTGTTTTAGCTCAGGGAATTTATATGGCAACTATTTCTCATGTGATGGCATATTTTGCTTGTAGAGGCTTGCTTTGTATTGCTTGAGTGACTTGATCCTCAAGATATTGTGCCTATTATTTGATGGTATGTTTAATAATATGGTTTTACATTTGTCTCATATCATGATGTGTTGATTTATTCACTGTTCTTTCCATTATTGTGTTCATGTATTGCTGCTTCCCCATTTGGGAATATTACAAATTGTTTGTCATGGAGCCACCAAGTGAAAGATAAAAATATTATTGAAGTCACCAATTCTTGTTTAATGTCAATAATTGTTCATAAAAAATGAATAAAAAGACTCAGGAGAATACTTCGCTTCAAGGCCTTCATCTCCCTATCCCTAGTTCTAGTCCTTCTAGGAGCCAAAACTTCTCAATGGAGTTGCCAGGTGTAAAGTAGTCTAAAAAGATAGCTGGAACTGTACACCTCAGAACCAGACTTATAATATTGTCATTCACCCAGGGATAAACTTAAATTCTCTTCATTGGAAACAGCGCCAAAGATGTTAGCGGAAGGAGTTACTCCTTGACTGCAAAAGGAGTAAGCCTTACACATCATGGTTCATTTCAATTTTTTAAAGGTTTTGAAAAGATTTTAAATGGTGGGATGGATTCTCAAATGTTTTTGAAATGATTGATTTATCCTTTAATAATTTCATGCATTTGGAAAGCTGTGGTAATTACAAATTGTATGGGTAAATGAGTAGTATAGGGAGTAGAGTGAAACAATGGAGAGGAGATGGATAGCTGGTACCTATTCTAGGAAATAATCGGATCCTAAATCATTCACATAACTATAATTATGACTCTTTACACAAAGTATGTTTATGTAAAGTAAAAAACACTCAAAAATTAGATTGAATTCATAAAGTATTCCACAAATCCTTTATGGAATCTTCACTAACATGTTATACAACATATATATAATTTGCAGAAAACTGGAAAGTAGATAATTTACTGTTAGATTCTCTAACAACTCTCACTCACACTTTACTAGCTACTGCAATTTATAATCAGAAGGAATTAATATATAAGAGGAAACACACCATACATTAGATGCTCTTGAATCACAAAATTCTCCAACATGAAATGTAGAAAGACTTTTCTTTATTATAACGAATCTTCAGGCAGATCAACCCCCAACTTTAAATGGTATTTAAAAATGATATATATAATAAGAGAGGCACTAAATCCACCTCTTTTAAAAATAATGAAACATTAATCCTTCCATTACAAGTGTCACAATACATTCGAACCTTATCCCATTTAAATCTAACTAAAATAACAACTGTAGAAGAACGAAGAGAAGATATTTGAACTGAATTCCTGAATGCGCTGTCTTGCTGCTTGTTCTGTTATCTTTTTTATTCATGTTCCTAGTTCTTAAATTTCCATGTATTTTTATTAAATGCAACCTGAAATAATTGTTGATATCTGAAATATCTGGAACCTTCAACTTTCCCCATGCTAACAGATGTCAAATACCTTTAGAAAAGGGTGTTGTTTGAAGTTCCTGTAAAACCTCTAATTGCTTCTGAAATCTTGCCTTTGTCTTTGAAGACATGCTGATACAAATAGTGATGGTGGTGGGCACGGGATTGATTTAGGAATATAATTATAAGCATAAAATATAGTAGTGGGGAATGAAATTAAAGAGTGGGAAATATGGATGTAATATTCCTAAATTAGCATGCAGCTAATAGGAATATTGATTTTTTCTTTTAGCACCTTGTAGATGAATAAATGGGGAAAGAGACCCATACTTATCTTGAATAAGCATAAAATTCCTCTTGATGTGAAAAGGGATCATAATAATAACTGGATCTAGCACTCTCATGTGTGAACAAGGCATAATGGATGTGGACAAAGTGAAGTTTGACCAAGTCAACATCATTAATGTGGGAGGAGTGGATCATCAATAAATACAACCCAGTATGAATAAGGATCAGTTTGGACAACTATATGAGAGCTGGATTGAAGAAACTTAGGTGTGAAAAGGGATGAAGTAGGTTTAAGAGGTCAACCTTGACCAAAACAAACAACGATGTTATGGAGGAGTGGCATTGATGAAGGTACAACATAGTTTTGGAGGGAGATTGATTATGTGACGAAGGAAACCCTAATGAGTGGGAGCCAAGGTGAGAAGGCTCACATAGTTTATAAGGAAAAGGAGGGAAACCATATGGAGTTATTTTATGAATTATATTTTGATATTTCTGTTTAGACCTTTGCTCTCTTCAGCTGTTCAGCTAAGATTGTTGGTGTTGTTTAGCACTTGGTATTCCTGTTTAGGAATTCCATCCCTTCCCTTTGAGTAGCTCTTCGGAGAGACCTGATATATCATTCCACACATCTGGAATTGGGGCTAAGCTTCAGTCTTCAGCTACAACGTAGTTTCTGCAGAATATTTTGTTGTGTTGCAGGGCATTGCAGTGGAGGGTTGAGAAAGCCACTTTCTGAGTTGGTTTTGCATAGGAGGAAGGATTCCTTATCTTGGGAGATTAATTTGGAGGGTCCTTGAGCTCATTTGAGATATTTGGTAGTAGGAAAACATATTTCCATCACCTACAGCGTAATTCCAGTCTGGAATTGCATTATTTCTGGAGGACAGCTTCAGTAGGGGATCTTGTGGCTATTTTTGAGAGTTTTCCTGTGATTGAAGGGTTCATCCTTTCATGGGGGAAGACATTTGATTAGTTCTGCATCAGATCTACATTATTTTAGCCTTTGATACTCCTGTGCTTCAGTTTGCGGTGATTATTCAGTCTTAGTGCTGAAGATCACCATTTGTATTTGGGTGTATTCCTAGAAACCCTTCTTGGGTTCTCTTGGATTTGTATAAAGGAGACTAGATCTTAGTTTTTGGGCCATATTGATTAATATAACATCAGATCTACTTGTATCTACTATTTCTTTGTATAAACCTTCATTAGACTATGTTGTATCTTTATGCACTAATTTCATGTTGCAGTAGTTTTGGGGTTTCAACATTTTTGAGCTATACTAGGTGTGGGTGGCTTGTTTACCTCACCTAATTTGATTTTTTTCTGATATAATCTTGGATTTAGATGGTATATTGTCTGATCTAAGGGATCCAAGTGATAATTTTTATTTTTATAACACACATTTCTGAAAATGTGTTTTTCATGCATGCATTGCTGAGCATTCCCATTCTAGGATATTACAGTGGTATCATAGCATGATCTTTGGCTCAGCCTATGAGTTTCAAGCCAAGATGATATAAGAAGAAAAAAGAGATCAAAATGGTGAAAGGAATGAGCTTGGTTTCATCATTTTTCAAATCTATGAAGAACCTCTCCAAGGAGGTTAAGCAGAAAGAAGAGAAGAGATGCAGTGAAACTTCTAGAGGGTTTCAAGAAGAGGAAGGGCCATGTACTTCCTATTCTCGAAATGAAGAACCAATATTGCAGAAAGCTCAAAATCATTACACCTTGCATTTTCTGTTTGAGGAGGGAGAAAAAAGGCATGGAGATGGAGGGCACTTGGAACATGATATCCTAAGTGGATACCTTGTAGAATACAAGTCTCAACCTAAAGCTTTCAAGGAGACTCTAGCTCTTCCTCAGTTTATTTAGCTAGAAGAAGGAAGGAGACCCTACAACAATAAGAGGATGAGAGGCAATAGATTTCTATTGTATAATTTTGATGGATCATCCATATGTATAGCAAAGGATTGGATGATGAAGCTAGATGCATTCTTCCTACTACATCTAGTGGTAGAAAGAGAGGCTGTTGATATCTCAGCGCTGCACCTTGAGGGTAAGGTAAGAAGTTGGTGGTTTAGCCGTGTGAGTCATGCAAGAGTGTCTACTTTTTTAGGTTTCACTCAAAGGGTGATCAAAAGATTTGATAAGAAGAAATCAGAAGGGGAGGAGCCTTCACCACCACTTGAGGAGATTTGTACCAGCGCTGGTACAACTATGGAGGAGCATCCATCATCTCAGCAGATGGGGAAGCCAACACATGGGAAGGAGGAACCCTTGCAGCCATACAAGATGTTCCCAAGCTTCACCAAGGTATGCATGAATCTCCACTTTTTGTTATTTTAGAAAATCCTATGGAGGGTTGTGGAAATATGCCTTTGCATGATCTAGGATCAACACATATTGTTGATTTGGAGCAGCTGAATTGCAATGCACTGTGAAACTTTGAATTGTTCAAGGAAGGAATGAAACATCATCCTAATGTGTCATTGTTGAGTTGCACACACCACTTGAGTTTTAGGTGTGAATTTTTGGAGGATAGGATGGACCTTGTCCAAAAAAATCCTATGCAGAACTCTATGTTCATCCTTGAGTTGGAGCATGTGACAAAAAATACATCATTGAGGAGGTTAATAGTGCTGTCATTAAGCAGCAATGAGGAGTTGGGGGCCTAGCTATCATTATAGAATTTAATGACCATTACACTTGTATGAGACTGGATGAGTAGTTGAGCAATGAGAGACACTTTGTCTTTCATCATTGTGATGGATCTATTAGGATGAGCATTGTCCAGGACTATGAGGAGGTTTTTCCTCCAACACACTTGGATATTTATGGATTCAAGAGGGTCATTGGTGTGGGATCTTCTCTAGGATATCTCCAAAGGGTTGCATTTCCACATCGGATGAAATGCAAAGGAAGAAATCTGATTCGGGAGGATGGTAGTCTTCATTGGAGGAGTACTGAGATGGAGCAAGGTGGGAGGCACCCAAATTTGGATGAATGGGTGTGGATGGTGAGCAAGAGGTTAGTGAGCCACTTGCATATTTATGACACCAGGCAGTAGGAGGCATGGCTGCATTGGCTACTCTTGAAATATTTTTTCCATCATGTGATATATCCTTCTCAAAAGGGTATGTTGGTGGATGAAACTTGGCAAGACACTGGCATCATATGGCAGCAATGGGTTTGGGTGCATTGTGTTGAAATTATCTTCTTCATATCAATCAACATATTTTCAGCTCATTATTTGTATGATGGAGGTGTGAGGGAGCAGCAAGAGTTATTGTTTCTATGGCTACTCTTGGGAGAGTATGGGAAAAATATTTCCCATACTTATCATGATATTTCCGGAGAAAGGGATAGAAAATTCAAGGTGCAAGGGGGCTACCCTTCAGCATTGGAGGATAAGGAGGGGTTCCCACATAAGGAAAATATTTCCCCACATAGCAACATGATAGTGGATGAATTTGGCTTGTGGAATGTCAAAGAAAGGAGTCATGGAGTGACAAGAGCCTTATCACTAAGGCCAACAACGCTGTCACTTGGGAGTATGTTTCTTTTGATGGAGTGTTCCAAGGGGAATATGCATCCTTTCATTTTGGAGACTTTTATGAGAATATTCTCATGGGAGGACTCATACATGGACCTCAATTTTAGCCTACTCATTATCCATGGTAAGAAATACATTTATGTACTTACTAATTATTTCATTGAGTATTTGCATATTCTCACCATCTATGAAAAGTGCATTGCTCCACAAAAGGGTAATATTATTTCTGGGTTTCATGGTCATTCAAGGACCTACACTTATGATGATAACCCTTCTCTACATGACTTTGGGCAAGTGTGTTGTTTTTTTTGTTATACTCAGCTGATATATATTGCTGCTTACTACCACATAGTAGATGAGCAAACATTCATAACTAGTAACTTGTTGGAGGACAACTTGCCACATGATGTTCTAAAATAGCAGTGGGAAAGACTGCACTGTATCCACTTGAGAAACCATTGGTATCATCCAAAATTGCACATAGCCTTACAAAAATTTCCGATTTGGATGCCATACGATGATAATGTGCCATTCATTTTGTATGGAATGGTTTGGGTCAACATGGTTCATGACATTAGAGAGAGGATCTTTGGAGATCCAATCTTCTCTTTCCACTTGAGGGCAACCTTATTGCAGCCCAAGATCATCAGATACTCTACACTTATCATAAGTGGAGAGGAAGAAAACGTGGGGAAGGCCATTTTTTCTACCATGTTAAGTTATTCAACCCACCTACATTGTAGGAGCCAAAGGTGGAGGAGATTCTTCATGAGTTACCATTATGGAGGGTGGCTCATTTTGTGTGGATGATAACTTGCGGATGGGAGATTCACATGGGGATGATAGACCCAAATACATATCAGATCTCATGCCTCAAGAAGGCCTCTGGAAAACACATTGTTGCCTCCATGGATGTTCTATTTCTACATGATGATAGCTATTTTGGATACTCACCAAAAGCTACCTTGCATGCTTGGGAGGGGCAACTTGGAGATGTATTGATGATACAACAACTTGTACATGGGAGGATTTTATCATATACAGACGCAATAGGAGGAGGAGAGGAGGCTCTTCAGTTCTGTCCTTACAGTTGCTCGAGGACAATCAACATTTGGGAGGGGAGTACTGTAGTATTCCTAAATTAGCATGCAGCTAATAGGAATATTGATTTTTTCTTTTAGCACCTATTAGATGAGTAAATGGGGAAAGAGACCCATAATTATCTTAAATAAGCATAAAATCCCTCTTGATGTGAAAATGGATCATAATAATAATTGTATCTATCACTCTCATGTCTGAAAAAGGCATAATGGATGTGGACAAAGTAAAGTTTGACCAAGTCAACAACATTAATGTGGGAGGAGTGGATCATCAATACATACAACTCAGTATGAATAAGGATCAGTTTGGAAATCTATATGAGAGCTGGATTGAATAACCTTAGGTGTTAAAAGCGCTGAAGCAAGTTGAAGAGGTCAACCTTGACCAAATCAAACATCGATGTTATGGAGGAGAGGCATTGATGAAGGTACAACACAATTTTGGAGGGAGATTGATTGTGTGATGGAGGAGAACCTAATGAGTGGGACCCAAGGTGAGAAGGCTCACATATTTTATAATGAAGAGTAGGGCAGCCATATGGAGTTAGTTTATGAATTATATTTTGATATGTCTGTTTAGACCTTTTCTCTCTTCTGCTGTTCAGTTAAGATTGTTGGTGTTGTTTAGCACTTGGTATTCCTGTTCAGGGATTTCATCTCTTCCCTTTAAGTAGCTCTTGGGAGAGACCTAATATATCATTCCACACATCCAGGATTGGGGCTAAGCTTCAGTCTTCAGATAAAACACAGTTCCTGCAGAATGTTGTGTTGTGTTGCAGGGTGTTGCAGTGGAGGGTTGAGAAACCCACTTTCTGAGTTGGTTTTGCATAGGAGGAAGGATTCCTTCTCTTGGGAGATCTATTTGGAGGGCCCTTGAGCTCATTTTAGATCTTTCACAGTAGGCCAACATATTTCCATCACCTGCAGCATAATTCCAGTCTGGAATTGCGTTATTTTTGGAGAAAAACTTCAGTAGTGGATCTTGTGGCTCTTTTTGAGAGTTTTCTTGTGATTGAAGGGTTCATCCTTTCATGGGGGAAGACCTTTGTTCAGTTCTGCATTAGATATACATTGTTTCAGCCTTATATACTCATTTTCTTTAGTTTTCAATGATTATTCAGTCTTAGTATTGAATATCACCATTTGTATTTGGGTGTATTCCTAGGAACCCTTCCCGGGTTCTCTTGTATTTGTATAAAGGAGACTAGATCTCAGTTTGTGGGCCATATTGATTAATATAGCATAAAATCTAATTCTATCTACTATTTCTGTGTATAAACCTTCATTAGGCTGCATTGTCTCTTTATGCAGTAATTTCATGTGTTGCAGTAGTTTTGGGGTTTCAGCATTTTTGAGCTATACTAGGTGTCAGAGGCTTATTTACCTTAACTAATTTAGTTTGTTCCTAATATACTATTGGATTTAGATGGTATATTTTTTGATCTAAGGGATCCAAGTGTTAATTTCGATTTTTATAGCACACATTTCTGAAAATGCGTTTTTCATGCATGTATTGCTGAGCATTCCCATTTTGGGATATTACAGTGGTATTAGAGCATGATCTTTGGCTCAGCCTGTGAGTTTCAAGCCAAGATGATATAAGAATAAAAAAGAGATCAAAATGGTGAAAGGAATGACCTTGGTCTCATCATTTTTCATATCTATGAAGAACCTCTCCAAGGAGGTTAAGCAGAAAGAAGAGATGAGATGCAGTGAAACTTCTAGAGGGTTTCAAGAAGAGGAAGGTCCATGTACTTCCTATTCTCTAAATAAAGAACCAATATTGTAGAAAGATCCAAAGAATTACACCTTGAATTTTCCTTTTGAGGAGGAAGACAAAAGGCATGGAGATGGAGGGCACTTGGAACATGAGATCCTAAGTGGATACCTTGCAGAATACAAGTCCCAACCTAAAGCTTTCAAGGAGATCACTCTAGCTCTTCCTCAGTTTATTCAGCTGGAAGAAGGAAGGAGACGCTACAAAAATAGGAGTGTGAGAGGCAATATATTTCTATTTTCTACTTTTGATGGATCATCCATATGTCCAGCAAAGTCTTGGATGATGAATCTAGATGCATTCTTCCTACTACATCTAGTGGTAGAAAGAGAGGTTGTTGAGACCTCAACGCCGCACCTTGAGGGTAAGGCAAGAAGTTGGTGGTTCAGCCATGTGATTTATGTAAGAGTGTCTACTTTTGCAGATTTCACTCAAAGGGTGATCAAAATATTTGATAAGAAGAAATCAAAAGGGGAGGAGCCTTCACCACCAGCTGAGGAGATTTGTACTAGCGTTGGTACAACTATGGAGGAGCAGCCATCATCCTCAGCAGATGGGGAAGCCAACACATGGGAAGGAGGAACCCTTGCATCCATACAAGATGTTCCCAAGCTTCACCAAGGTATGAATGAATCTCGACTTTTTGTTATTTCAGCAAATCTTATGGAGGGTTGTGGAAATCTTCCTTTGCATGATCTAGGATCAACACATACTGTTGATTTGGTGCAATAGAATTGCATTGCACTGTGCAAATTTGAATTGTTCAAGGAAGGGATGAACCATCATCCTCATGTGCCATTGTTGAGCTGCACACAACACTTGAGTTTGGGGTGTGAATTTTTGGAGGATAGGATGGACCTTTTCCAAAACAATCCTATGCAGAACTCTATGTTCATCCTTGAGTTGGAGAATGTCATAGCATATACATCATTGAGGAGGTTAACAACGCTGTCATTAAGCAGAAATGAGGAGTTGGGGGCCCAGCTGTCATTAGATCATTCTAATGACCATTACACTTGTATGAGACTGGATGAGCAGTTGAGCAATGAGAGACACTTTGTATTTCATAATTGTGATGGATCTATTGGGATGAGCATTGTGTAGGCCTATGAGGAATTTTTTCCTCCAACACACTTGGATATTTATGGATTCAAGAGGGTCATTGGTGTGGGATCTTCTCTAGAAGATCTCCAAAGGGTTGCATTTCCACATCCCATGAAATGCAAAGGAAGAAATCTAATTCGGGAGGATGGTAGTCTTCATTGGAGGAGTACCGAGATGGAGAATTTGGATGAATGGGTGTGGATGGTGAGCAAGAGGTTAGTGAGCCACTTTCATATTTATGAAATCGAGAAACAGGAGGCATGGCTGCGTTGGCTACTCTTGAAAGAGTTTGGCCATCATGTGATTTATCCTTCTTAAAAGGGTATGTTGGTGGGTGAAAATTTGCATAACACTGGAATCATATGGAAGCAAAGGGTTTGGGTGCATTGTGTTGATATGATATTATTCATATCAATCAACATATTTTCGCCTCATGATTTGTATGATGGAGGTGTGAGGGAGAAGCAAGATTTATTGTTCCTATGGCTACTCTTGGCAGAGTATGGGCAGAATTTTTCCCATACTTATCATGATATTTCTGGAGAAAGGGATAGCACATTCAAGGTGCAAGGGGGCTACCCTTCAGCATTGGAGGATAAGGAGGGGTTCCCACATAGGGAAAATATTTCCCCACATAGCAGCATGATAGTGGATGACTTTGGCATGTGGAATGTCAAAGAAAGGAGTCATGGAGTGACAAGAGCCTTATCACTAAGGCCAACAACGGTGTCACTTGGGAGTATGTTTCTATTGATGGAGTGTTCCAAGGGAATATGCATCCTTTCATTTTTCATACTTTTATGAGAATATTCTCATGGGAGGAATCATCCATGGACCTCACTTTCAGCCTACTCATTATGCATGGTAAGAAATACATTTCTGTACTTACTGATTATTTCATTGAGTATTTGCATCTTCTCAACATCTATGAACAGTGCATTGCTCCACAAGAGGGAAAGATTATTTCTGGGTTTTGTGGTCATTCAAGGACCTACACTTATGATGATAACCCTTCTCTACATGACTTTGGGAAAGTGTGTTGTTATTTTTTTATACTCAGCTGATATATATTGTTGCTTACTACCACATAGTAGATGAGCAAAAATGCACAACTAGTAACTTGTTGGAGGACAACTTGCCACATGATGTTCTAAAACATCAATGGAAAGACTGCGCTGTATACACTTGAGAAACCATTGGTATCATCCAAAATTTCACATAACCTTAAGCATTTTCTGATTTGGATGCCATATGGTGATGATGTTCCATTCATTTTGTATGGAATGGTTTGGGCTAGCATGGTTCATGACATTAGAGAGAGGATCTTTGGAGCTCCAATATTCTTCTTGCCACTTGAGGGAAACCTTATTGCAGCCCAAGATCAACAGATACGCTACACTTATCATAAGTGGAGAGGAAGACAATGTGGGGTAGGACATTTTGTCTACCATGTTTAGTTATTCAACCCACCTACATTGTAGGAGCCAAAGGTGGAGGAGATTCTTCATGAGTTACCATTCTAAAGTGTGGTTCATTTTGTGTGGATGATAGCTTGGGGATGGGAGATTCACATGGGGATGATAGACCCAAATACATATCGGATCTCATGCCTCAAGAAGGCCTCTGGAAAACACATTGTTGCCTCCATGGATGTTCTACTTCTACATGATGATAGCTATTTTGGATACTCACCAAAAGCTACCTTGCATTCTTGGGAGGGGAAACTTGGAGATGTATTGATGATACAACAACTTGTACATGGGAGGATTTTATCATATACAAATGCGATAGGAGGAGGAGAGGAGGCTCTTCAGTTCTGTCCTTACAGTTGCTCGAGGGAAATCAACATTTGGGAGGGGAGGACTATAATATTCCTAAATTAGCATGCAGCTAATAGGAATATTGATTTTTGCTTTTAGCACCTAGTAGATCAATAAATGGGGAAATAGACCGATACCTATCTTGAATAAGCATAAAATCCCTCTTGATGTGAAAAAGGATCATAATAATAACTGGATATAACACTCTCATGTGTGAACAAGGCATAATGGATGTGGACAAATTCAAGTTTGACCAAGTCAACAACATTAATGTGGGAGGAGTGGATCATCAATAAATAAAGCTCAGTATGAATAAGGATCAGTTTAGACAACTATATGAGAGCTGGATTGAAGACCCTTAGGTGTGAAAAGGGCTGAAGTAGGTTTAAGAGGTCAACCTTGACCAAATAAAACAATGTTGTTATGGAGGAGTGGCATTGATGAAGGTACAACATAGTTTTGGAGGGAGATTGATTTTGTGATGTAGGAAAACCTAATGAGTGGGACCCAAGGTGAGAAGGCTCACATAGTTTATAAGGAAGAGGAGGGACTCCATATGGAGTTAGTTTATGAATTATATTTTGATATGTCTGTTTAGACCTTTTATCTCTTCAGCTGTTCAGCTAAGATTGCTGGTGCTGTTTAGCACTTGGTATTCCTCTTCAGGAATTCCATCTCTTCCCTTTGAGTAGCTCTTGGGAGAGACCTGATCTATCATTCCACAAATTCAGCATTGGGGCTAAGCTTCAATATTCATATAAAACATAGTTTCTACAAAATATTTTGTTGTGTTGCAGGGTGTTGCAGTGGAGGGTTGAGAATCCCACTTTCTGAGTTGGTTTTGCATAGGAGGAAGGTTTCCTTCTCTTGGGAGATAATTTTGGAGGGTCCTTAAGCTCATTTCATATATTTGGCAGTAGGCCAACATACTTCCATCATCTACATCATAATTCCAGTCTGGAATTGCATTATTTCTGGATGGCAGCATCTGTAGGGGATCTTGTGGCTCTTTTTGAGAGTTTTCCTGTGATTGAAGGGTTCATCCTTTCATGGGTGAAGACCTTTGATTAGTTATACATCAGATCTACATTATTTCAGCCTTCTATACTCTTGTGCTTTAGTTTGCGGTGATTATTCAGTCTTAGTGTTGAAGATCACCATTTTTGTTTGGGTGTATTCCTAGATACCCTTCCCCCGTTCTCTTGGATTTGTATAAAGGAGACTAAATCTCAGTTTTTGGGTGA
Source organism: Pinus albicaulis (assembly GCA_034641835.2). Lineage (NCBI taxonomy): Eukaryota > Viridiplantae > Streptophyta > Pinopsida > Pinales > Pinaceae > Pinus > Pinus albicaulis. The sequence continues at coordinate 119,730,071 of CM076569.1, forward strand.
TAGTGATTAATATAATCTCAGATATATTTTTCTCTACTATTTCTGTGTATAAAACCTCATTATATTGTGCTATCTCGTTATGCAATAATTTCATGTTGCAGTAGTTTTGGGGTTTCAACATTTTTGAGCTATACTAGGTGTGGGAGGTTTTTTTACCTCACCTAATTTGATTTGTTTCTGATCTAATCTTGGATTTAGATTGTATATTTTATGATCTAAGGGATCCAAGTGTTAATTTCAATTTTTATAGCACACATTTCTGAAAATGCATTTTTCATGCATGCATTGCTGAGCATTCCCATTTTGGGATATTACAGTGGTATCAGATCATGATCATTGGCTCAACCTGTGAGTTTCAAGCCAAGATGCTATAAGAAGAAAAAAAAGATCAAAATGGTGAAAGGAATGAGCTTGGTCTCATAAATTTTTAGATCTATTAAGAACCTCTCCAAGGAGGTTAAGCAAAAAGAAGAGAAGAGATGTAGTGAAAATTTTAGAGTGTTTCAAGAAGAGGAAGGGCCATGTACTTCCTATTCTCGAAATGAAGAACCAATGTTGCAGAAAGCTCCAAAGCATTACACATTGCCTTTTCCTTTTGAGGAGGAAGAGAAAATGCATGGAGATGGAGGGCACTTGGAACATGATATCCTAAGTGGATACCTTACAGAATACAAGTCTCAACCTAAAGCTTTCAAGGAGAATCTAGCTCTTCCTCAGTCTATTCAGCTAGAAGAAGGAAGGGGACCCTATAGCAATAGGATGATGAGAGGCAATAGATTTATATTTTCTACTTTTGATGGATCATCCATATGTACAAAAAAGGCTTAGATGATGAAGCTAGATGTATTCTTCCTACTACATCTAGTGGTAGAAAGACAGGATATTTAGATCTTTGTGCTGTACCTTGAGGGTAAGGCAAGCGGTTGGTGGTTTAGCCATGTGAGTCATGCAAGAGTGTCTACTTTTGAAGATTTCACTCAAAGGGTGATCAAAATATTTGATAAGAAGACGTCAGAAGGGGATGAGCCTTCACCACCACTTGAAGAGATTTGTACCAGCGCTGGTACAACTATAGAGGAGCAGCCCTCATCCTAAGCATATGGGGAAGCCAGCACATGCGAAGGAGGAACCCTTGCATCCATAAAAGATGTTCCCAAGCTTCACCAAGGTATGCATGAATCTCCACTTTTTGTTATTTCAACAAATTTTATGGATGGTTGTGGAAATCTGCCTTTGCAAGATCTAGGATCAACACATACTGTTGATTTGGAGTAGCAGAATTGCACTGCGCTGTGCAACTTTTAATTGTTCAAGGAATGAATGAACCATCATCATAATGTGCCATTGTTGAGATGCACACAACACTTGAGTTTGGGGTGTGAATTTTTGGAGGATAGGATGGACCTTGTCCAAAACAATCCTATGCAGAACTCTATGTTCATCCTTGAGTTGGAGCATGTGATAGAAAATACATCATTAAGGAGTTTAACAACGTTGTCATTAAGTAGCAATGAGGAGTTGGGGACCCATCTATCAGTAGAGCATTATAATGACCATTACACTTGTATGAGATTGGATGAGAAATTGAGCAATGAGAGACACTTTGTATTTCATCATTGTGATGGATCTATTGGGATGAGAATTTTGCAGACCTATGAGGAGGTTTTGCCTCCAACACACTTGGATCTTTATGGATTCAAGAGAGTCATTGGTGTGGGATCTTCTCTAGGAGATCTCCAAAGGGTTGCATTTCCACATCCCATGAAATGCAAAGGAAGAAATCTGATTCAGGAGGATGGTAATCTTCATTGGAGGAGTACCAAGATGGAGCACGGTGGGAGGCACCCACATTTGGATGAATGGGTGGGGATGGTGAGAAAGAGGTTAGTGATTCACTTTCATATTTATGACACTGGGCAGCAGGATGCATGGATGCGTTGGTTACTCTTGAAGGATTTTGGCCATCATGTGATATATCCTTCTCAAAAGGGTTTGTTGGTGGATGAAACTTGGAAGGACACTGACATCATATGGCAGCAAAGGGTTTGGGCGCATTGTGTTGATATGATCTTCTTCATATCAATCAACATATTCTCACCTCTTGATTTGTATGATGGAGGTGTGAGGGAGGAGCAAGAGTTATTTTTTCTATGGCTAATCTTGGGAGAGTATGGGCAGGATTTTTCCCATACTTTTCATGATATTTTCAGAGAAAGGGATAACACATTCAAGGTGCAAGGGGGCTACCCTTCAGCATTGGAGGATAAGGAGGGGTTGCCACATAGGGAAAATATTTCCCCACATAGAAGTATGATAGTGGATGAATTTGGCATGTGGAATGTCAGAGAAAGGAGTCATGGAGTGATAAGAGCCTTATCACTAAGGCCAACAACGCTGTCACTTGGGAGTATGTTTCTATTGATGGAGTGTTCCAAGGGGAATATGCATCATTTCATTTTGGAAAATTTTATGAGAAGATTCTCATGGGAGGACTCATCCATGGACCTCACTTTCATCCTACTCATTATGCATGGTAAGAAATGCATTTATATACTTAATTATTATTTCATTGAGTATTTGCATCTTCTCACCATCTATGAACAATGCATTGCTCCACAAGAGGGCAATATTATTTCTGGGTTTCATGGTCATTCAAGGACCTACACTTATGATGATAAGCCTTCTCTACATGACTTTGGGCAAGTGTGTTGTTATTTTTGTTATACTCAGATGATTTATATTGCTTCTTACTACCACATAGTAGATGAGCAAACATGCACAACTAGTATGGAGGACAACTTGCCACATGATGTTCTAAAACAACAGTGGGAAATATTGTGCTGTATCCACTTGAGAAACCATTGGTATCATCCAAAATTGCACATAACCTTCAGAACTTTTCTAATTTGGATGCCATATGGTAACGATGTACCATTCATTTTGTATGGAATGGTTTGGGCCAGCATTGTTCATGAAATTAGAGAGAGGACCTTTGGAGATCAAATCTTCTTCTTACCACTTGAGGGCAACCTTATTGCAACCCAAGATCAGCATATACTCTACACTTATCATAAGTGGAGAGGAAGACAGTGTGGGGTAGGCCATTTTGTCTACCATGTTCAGTTATTCATCCAACCTACATTGCAGGAGCCAAATGTGGAGGAGATTCTTCATGAGTTACCATTTTGGAGGGTGGCTCCTTTGGTGTGGATGATAGCTTGGGGATGGGAGATTCACATGGGGATGATAGACCCCAATAAATATCAGATCTCATGCCTCAAGAAGGCCTCTAGACAACAAATTTTTTCATCCATGGATGTTTTACTTCTACATGATGATAGCTGTTTGGGATACTTACCAAAAGCTAGCTTGCATACTTGGGAGGGGCAACTTGGAGATGTATTGATGATACACCATATTGTACATGGGAGGAGTTTCTCATATACATATGCTACAGGAGGAGGAGAGGAGGCTCTTTAGTTATATCCTTACAGTTTCTTGAGGACAAGCAACATTTGGGAGGGGAGGACTGTAATATTCCTAAATTAGCATGCAGCTAATAAGAATATTGATTTTTTCTTTTAGCACCTAGTAGATCAATAAATATTGAAAGAGACCCATAATTATCTTGAATAAGCATAAATTCCCTCTTGATGTGAAAAGGGATCATAATAATAACTAGATCTAGCACTCTCATGTGTGAACACGGCATAATGGATGTGGACAAAGTCAAGTTTGACCAAGTCAACAACATTAATGTGGGAGGAGTGGATCATCAACAAATATAGCTCAGTATGAATAAGGATCAGTTTAGAAAACTATAGGAGAGCTAGATTGAAGACCCTTAGGTGTGAAAAGGGCTGAAGCAGGTTGAAGAGGTCAACCTTGACCAAATCAAACAACGTTGTTATGGAGGAGTGGCATTGATGAAGGTACAATGCAGTTTTGGAGGGAGATTGATTATGTGATGGAGGAAACCCTAATGAGTGGGACCAAAGGTGAGAAGTCTCACATAGTTTATAAGGAAGAGGAGGGCATCCATATGGAGTTAGTTTATGAATTATATTTTGATCTGTCTGTTTAGACCTTTGCTCTCTTTAGTTGTTTAGCTAAGATTGTTGGTGCTGTTTAGCACTTGGTATTCCTATTTAGGAATTCCATCTCTTCCCTTCGAGTAGTTCTTGGGAGAGACCTGAACTATCATTCCACACATCCGAAATTGGTGCTAAGCTTTAGTCTTTAGCTACAGTGCAGTTTCTGCAGAATATTGTGTTATGTTGTAAGGTGTTGTAGTGGAGGGTTGAGAAACCCACTTTCTGAGTTGGTTTTGCATAGGAGGAAGGATTCCTTATCTTTGGAGATCAGTTTGGAGGGTCCTTGAGCTCATTTTATATATTTTGCAGTAGGACGACATATTTCCATCACCTGCAGCATATTCCCAGTCTAGAATTGCGTTATTTTTGGAGGGCAGCTTCAGTAGGGGATCTTGTGGCTCTTTTTGAGAGTTTTCCTGTGATTGAAGGGTTTATCCTTTCATGGGGGAAGAAATTTGATCATTTTTGCATCAGATATACATTATTTCAGCCTTATATACTCCTGTGCTTCAGTTTTCAGTGATTATTCAGTCTTATTACTAAATATCACCATTTGTATTTGGGTGTATTCCTAGAAACCCTTCTCGGGTTCTCTTGGATTTGTATAAAGGAGAGTAGATCTCAGTTTTTTGGCCATATTGATTAATATAACATCGGATCTACTTGTCTATAATATTTCTATGTATAAACCTTCATTATACTGTGCAGTCTCTTTATGCAGTAATTACATGTTGCAGTAGTTTTGGGGTTTCAGCATTTTTGAGCTATACTAGGTGTGGGAGGCTTGTTTACCTAACCTAATTTCATTTGTTTTTGATCTAATATTAGATTTAGATGGTATATTGTCTGATCTAAGGTATACAAGTGTTAATTTCGATTTTTATAGCACACATTTATGAAAATGTGTTTTTCACGCATGCATTGTTGAGCATTCCCATTTTGGGATATTACAGTGGAATCAGGGGAAATACACGAATTATAAGGGTTTATTTATCAAAGAACCGAATGATAATGAAATAATTTGATAAATAAACCTTTTTGATATATTGGCGGAGGTTCATTTTATTATTAGTAATATGATATAATACAAAGAAACCCTTTAAAACATATAGAGGAGACATAGAGCATAATGATAAGAGGACACGTCAAATGTGGGATAATCGGGAGATATTACTAAATAAGCAAATGAGCGGGAGGGGAAAATTTTTTATACGTATCACAATCAATCGAGAGCAGAAGGACTTCAACTTAAGACACATGTGGGATGAACTATGAATTTGCGATTTGTGATGGGGTTGACGACGTGGCATGTGGTGGGGTCTATTTTATAGCATCGGGGAACAGAATCGAGATTGCAAATCGCAATATTGGGATAATAGGGCATTGGATGAGTGAAGAGACTTCGTGTTTTGCAATTTGCAAAATCGCAAATCAGTCAAACTTATCGCATTTTGAAGGTCAAAGGTCCATCACAAATTGTGTATTTGGAAATATCGCTATCGGGACCGTGAAGGTAATCGCATATCAGGGATCGATAAATCAGGCAGGTAACATGGATGTATGTCAACAAGATTTGCGATATGTGAATTGGAAGGTGACATCGCAGGGAGGGCAGGTCCCAAACAATATCAAAATCAGGGAAATGAGGAAGCATAAGTGAATGCGGTAAGTGAACTTTGCGAAATTGCGATGCAAAAAGGTAGGTGGGGAAAAATAGGTTAAGTGCAGAAAGTAATATAAATATGATATATGATATATTACAAAGGTTTGTTGTGTTAGGGGCGGAGCTGCGGTAATACAAAATATTTGTCGTAAGGTTGTTTTGTGGGGGGAAAAGTTGCTATAAAAGTCCCGAAAGCGTAACAAATTTGGGTTTGGATGGTTTAAAAGGGAAAGATTTAAAAATGGGATTTGAGACTCAAGTTTTATTTTAAAACAAAAAATAAAAATAAAAAGGAAGTAATGACTTAGCAGAGAATTGTGCTAACACCCTCCATCTCAATATTGTTAGGGCTCCATGCCATGATTCTGTTATACCACATTAGAATAGTTAATGTGGGTGAGTATAATTTATTTTTACAAATTTCTATATCTAGACGTGTCCATTCAATATAACATTTGTGAAAATCCTATAAATCCTTTTTTACAAATTCTAGATTTTTAGATTTCTATAATCCATGCCATTCACCATGACAAGTTTCATGTTAATAACCACATTAACTTCTTTGAAACTTTATGTGAAGCCATTATTCAACATTAGCTCAACATGTTACATGAACATGCCACATCATCTTGACCTATACTTGTTGCCACATAAGCAGGGCACATCAACCCACCTCAACATTGTGTCATGTAAACATGCCACTTCAACACCTATTCACCCACATGGTGTAGGTTTTGGTTGCATGAAGTCCATGGGTTCCCCACTTTATCTACACTAATAAGAATCAAATATTTTTAAAGTCATAGTTTAATAAGGTTTCATATGTCTAGATATTCATATATCCAAATATATAAAGCATCTAACCTTTACCATAATTTCACACTACAAAGAGTCTCACACGTCCAAATATATAGATCATACTAAAATGTATGGGACATCTACTTATTATTAGACCTCTAATGTTTATCCCCTTTTCAACAAGGCCCAAAAATTTTGGGAACTATAATTGACAAATTTTGCAGGTCCCCCAATGATGGAAAATTATTCCTCCTTTACACATTAGAAGGAGGAAATCAATTTTCCTAGCCATTAGGGACATTATGGCTTTGTATAACCTATAAAGGCATCTATGATTCCTCATCCATAATCATTAAGTAGTGTTTTTCCTTCAAGAAGTAAAATTAGGGCATTATTCACAATTTCCCCATAATAGTGAAACATCTCACTCATTCTCAATGGAGATAAACTTAAGTCTTATAATCCCCTACAATATAAGATAAAGGCAAAAATAAAGGACTATATATAATGGATAATATTCCTCTAAGGCATAAATGTAATAAGTCCTCTAAGTCATCTCATCCCATAATAGAGATACCTTTTGACTGCTCGATTACACAGTTGTCCCAAAAATGATTCTTAGAATTCAAATTCATTCTAAATGTCAATGAGGCTTAATCATGCCTTTGACAATATTTCCACTAGTTCACTAGTTCCATAGTGATTTCTTTAAGACTTTTCATTAAATTTCCTATGAAAAATCCTTCCTTTTAGTCTTCTCTTTTAAAACCAAGGTATTTATTCTTACATTAAGGTCCATTTCATCATTACGACCCTTTGTTCACACAAAACATATTCAAGTATTTTCTTGCCTATGTAAAAGATAACATGCTACCATATTTATGACTAAATATGATGTTCCTACAAGTAATCATCCATCATTTTTGTCCAAGTGGTCAAGCGGTTAACATCACTTACTAGTCTTTCAATTACCTTTCGAATTCATTAGAAAGACAACCAAGGAATTTTCTCTTACATTAAGATCGATTTCATCATTAGGACCCTTTATTGACAAATAAAATATTCAAGGATTTTCTTTCCTATCTAAGGTAGAACAATATCTCGTAGTTGTGACTCACTTGAAATTTTCTACAAGAAATCATTAATCATGGTTTTTCCAAAGGACCAAAGGGGTTAACATCACTGAATAGTGATGTAGCCTATTTGTGACAACATGGAACTCGCTCCTAATTCCTTGTGGCACTTTTTCCCTAATCGACTAGCTCATGGTCCTCTTATCATTCTATAGAACCAAGTCTAAGAGTTTCTAGCCCTTGGTCTCTTTTGTATACCTTGTAACCTTTTCTTTATACAATACATAGATATACCTCATCTCTAACTCCTAGTTAGCACATGGTCCTACCTTTTCTCCCACAAGACCTAATCTATCCTTCTATCCATAAAAAATGCGACTCCTATTGACATGCACTATACCCAAAATTTCATTGTGGGTCCGAAGAAATGGTCACATTCAATTATGACAGGAATCCCCTTGTTATGTCAACCCGGGGGGGGGGGTGTACACACCCATATTTCTATTTTGAGGTTCCACTCAATTTATTAGCTGACGGAAATTGGGTGGAGTAAAATCAACTCTTCTCGTTGATTTCCTAGGGGGGTGACCCTTGATGTCATTAAGGAGGGGGTGGGGTCCAAAATCATAGTTCATATCACCTTTGGCATGGTTCTTCCCTCTCTCAAGTTCTTTGTAGCTTCTCTCAATGATAAATAAGCAAATATTCAAAGTGATCAACAATGCCAACACTCTACATGAACTAGCAATGAGTGTAATGAATTACTACCAGTCCCACATATTTGGTGGTGACTTACGTCCATTGAAATATCAATGCATTTGGTTACTTAATTACTAAGAGATATATTTCGTCTCAGATAATCAGCTAAGCCTTCCACTGGAAATATGGTTGTGATTCCTAGGATTGTTCCTTGGTTGTAAGCACAACATGCTTGTTGTGCGGTGTGTTCACATTCGACCCCTCAGGTGACCATGCACTATAGACTATGCCCCTTACCAACCTACAATAATGTACTTTTTCTTATGTTAACTTGTAGAATCACCCATTTTCCAGGATGAGTATTCGGGCGGGCCTCTTTAATGTGATAGTAACATATCACCTACATGAATTGTCACTGAGAATTAAAATGACTACAAAATACTATGGGTTGGAAAATATATATTTATGGCATAAGTAAATTTGCTATGGTTTGGTGTATGGTATATATGGGTTAAGTTGTAACCATAATAAATGGTGGAACCACCTTGAACTCTACGGTAGAGACGTGGGATTTAATAACCCCCCTTACCATACCTCCATTGTCCCATATCAAAACTCCACATCATTGTATTTAATAAGACCCCTGCCATATGGTTGGATTGTCTGATGACGTGCCATATATCAATACTCCACCATTTAATTTGGTTGTTAGCATCGATATACATCAGTGTATTTGGGTTGGCGGGGCTTCCAGATGTGGTGGGCTCCGCCAACCTTACCCCCACTTTCCATATGCCAAACCTTAAAGTAAAATATTGCACCCAATGTATTAAAAAGCACAAGCATGGTGCAATGGTAAATTTTTGTGGTAATGCAATGGAGGTAGTGGGTTCGACCCCCAACCTAGAGTTTGACCTGCGTTGAATGCCACATTTCAAACTGTGAGATTGCCACTTGGCCTGTAAGGGCCAAATTTTTTCCTCTTTTCCATAAATTTCATCGGGCGTTTTCTCCCTCATACAGAGGTTATTTTTCAAACCAAATATACCACTAAAATTAGCATGATGAGCTCTTCAACTTGGCACTAGTTTTGGAAGAATTTAAGACCATAAAATCATAAGAATTTTGAGGATCCTCTTGGATCATTCCTCTCCAGTGGAATATTTTGGACCACCAAAAGTTTTGTTTTAAGAAGACATGAGGTAAGGGTAAAACTCCCTCACCCTTTTGATCTCCATCCACTTTGCTTTGATTGTATACATGCCTTTCGAGTCCCACTCGAAGATACTCAACATCTCCATGCTTGGAAGTGTGGACCTTCCTATCCAAGATGGTATCTTCTTGTATCTCAGTCATACATTCAGGTTAAAAATCATCTACAGTTAGAATTTGAAAATTTTCCTCTAGATTCATGATCATAGTAGGTTCATACAACTTCAAATTTTTGAAATTTACAATTGAGTACATGTGCATATTGTTACACAACATTTTGTCACCGTCCCTACAATCCCCATCCCGCACATTGGAGGATAATTTCTGTGACTAATAAAAAGTGTCATGATTTACAAAGACCATCATTGCATCCCTTGCCATGAGGAAAACATTTCTTCTGTTGATAATTTTCTGAGGAGACCATCAGAAACACATGTTTTTGGGTTGGTGCTGGTAGACCGTTATGCGCTCGCACCAATGAGGAAGATTAAAATTTAACACTGGGCCCCGGGCCCATTGGAGCTCTGTCCTAGTTAGCTACCCACACCAAGATATTTTTGGAATGTTTTTTAAAAATAAAGGTGAATTTTCCATGATAACAACTTCGTGGGCAAGTCAGCCTAAGTGGTTCAACTGAATAACTATGACCACCCTCCTTTGGCCTCTTGTTTCCACCTTTTGGGGAAACCTCCCAAAGGATAAGGCCTCCCTTCCACCATTGTAGGGAGCCCAACCTCCTCCTCTCCCTCTATAAATAAAGCTATTTCCCATTGATGCACTAGTTGAACAATTAGAGCTGAAAAGCTGAAGAGAATTGATGAACATCTTGTTGGTGAGATAGAGCAGAAAGAGACCTTTGTTGAGAGAGATCTTAGGCTTATTTCCTTGCCTCATCCCAATTCCTCGACGATCCCTCAGGGCGTGCTTCGATTGAACCCGTTGAAGGAGGCTACAATGTCAAGGCTCCAGTTATAATCTCTTTCTTCTATTTATATAGACATGACTATTGTCTGGTTCCCATCTTGTGTTAATATGGTTTATTTTATGCAATGTGTTTAGTCCTCCTTGACTGACTAGTTAGCTAAGAATGAAGTTATTGTCTTTTATATCACTCTTGTCTTTGATCTTTGTGCAGGAATACGAGTACCATTGTTAAAGGACCACAACCTTTCGGGACAGAGATAGAGAGGCTACCACGACTACACCTGCGACAATTGCATTGGACTCCAGGTAGGTCAATCTACCCCAACCTATTTCATTTTTTAGCTAGGAACCTACACCTTAGCTTGTTCCCTTGTTGCTAGACCCACTCTAGGGCTAGAGGGATCACCTTTGTCCACAGAGGGGATTTACCTTTCCATCAAGTTGGTGACTCCCTTCCTTGTCCTTACCTTCCGGCTGTATCTTCCCCGCCATAGGTTAATTATGTGCCCACTTGTTTGTTGCCCTCATCTATTTATTGTGCCAACGGGTATCATTCACTGGGGGCATTTGATCACAATTTCCAAGATGTTGTTCTCCCATCAGATTTGAACCTCTTGGAAGCCATGACCTCTTATTCATTATGATGAAAGGTCATCAGAGCATGGCTCATTTTCTTTTGTAAAGCTCATTAAAAAATGAAAAGAGCTCCATCAGAGAATAATTCGTTTATCTTGTGTCAAGCTCCTTAAAAAATGAAAAAATCTTCCATCAGAGCATAGTTCATTTTCTTGTGTCAAGCTCCTTAAAAAATGAAACAAGCTCTTCTGAGGAGAGTTCATTTGCTATGTCAACCTCGTTAAAAAATGAATTAGGTCATGAGGATAGTTCTTTTAATGTGTCAACCTCATTAAAACAATGAAACATGTTCCCGTTCAATTTGAGATTTTGATTAAGATCTCTTAAAATCCCAGTCGAGTCTTTCTCCTAATCTCGTAACTAAACCGGTGAATGGATTGAAGCTTGGGGGGCATGTACCTCGAATTGAGCCACCATTCTGGGGGCATGAAAAACCTTATCAAGCATAGTTTATCTTTGTTTCAGGCTTGTGTAAAAATGAAACCAATCTTCAAGCAGAGTTTCTTGATTTCAAGCTTGTGTAAAAATGAAACCATTTTCATTTTACCTCTCGTGATTTCCATTTTATCAACTTGTTTTTCCAGATGAGCCTTGGTGTTCTCATTCCATTGTCACTATCTTCTTGGATGATCACATGCCCTCACTTGGTTGTTCTACCCATTCCCGAGGAACATCTGAAATGAGTGGTCTTGTTATCCAACGTCTAGACCTTTACTTGTTCTGAGTAGTTCCACCATCACTAGAACCAGTTGCTACCCTTAATGCCACTCGTTCCTCCAGGAAGAGTCAACTTTCAACTCTTTTCTGACTCTCAAAATATGAAAAGATTGTCAAGACTCTTATCATTTTGAACTCATTAAAGGCAGTAAAAAATCATCTACCCAGTATATGTTTACCCCTTTTTCGGGCTAGAATAGATTATTTACGAAAAAGGAATAACTTAGCTTATCGCGACTAAGTGGTTCTCTCAGATATTGTTTTCTACCTTTTCAAATCCGAGGGATTATTTACAAAAAGGGAATTGTTGGATTTTTCTTTTCTGCTTCTTTTCAAACTCTCTAAACATGAAAATATGTCGAGTTCTTCCTTTTTCAGACTCTTTAAACCTTGATGACATCGAACATCATCACCATGATGTTCACCGAGTTCCTCCTTCTTAGGGCTCGTAAAATGTACTAGGATGGATTTGGCCGAAGGAAAAAATTATAACACAAGCATATGTTATCCCCTTCAAGATTTTTTTCCAAAAATATTTAGGGTACTCGCCAGAAATGGTGGGGGAAAATGGAACTCGATCTTAGTCATGTCGGCAGTATGTCGCTCTTGAACATGGCACTCCTTTGCATTCATGTCAGGTTGGCGACATCTCATTTCATCATTTTTGCCTCCATGGGTTTGGGTAATCTGTTTTTTCCTCTTATTTTCTTGCCACGTCATCATGACCTCAGATCCCTTGATGTCAAATACTGCCAAATCCAGAGTCGTGTCATTGATATGTTCAAGAGAAGTTTGCCTTTGCAGTTTTCAACCTTCCTCTGATCCTCTATTTGGTCCTGATTCACTATCATCATGATCCTCTGTCTCGTGTCGATGATGAGGGAAACATTATGGCCCTCCTTTTATCGGGTCACTTCTTGTCGACTTCAGCTCATTATCTAGGAATTTGACCTAGAGACTCCCTTCAGGACTTAATGGCAAGTTCTTCACATTTGACGACAAGTCCACATAATTAGCCTTCGATCGAGTGATCTGCGGGTGTTCGACGCTAGATCACTGTTCACATTCCATGGATTGTACCTGTTGTACCTTTAGAGCCATTTCCATTATTGGTGGT
>CM076569.1:119743103-119883302 GCA_034641835.2 Pinus albicaulis
AGTTCATAGTTTGGTTTTGTGTCCCATTGTCATCGCCACATAATGGCGACTCCACTGAGAAATTTTTGAGTTCATAGTTTGGTTTTGTGTCCCATTGTCATCACCACATAATGGCAACTCCACTGGGGAGTTTTTGAGTTCATAGTTTGATTTTGTGTCCCATTTTCATCACCACATAATGGCGACTCCACTGGAGAATTTTTGAGTTCATAGTTTGGTTTTGTGTCCCATTGTTATCGCCACATAATGGCGACTCCACTGGGGAATTTTTGAGTTCTTAGTTTGGTTTTGTGTCCCATTGTCATCGCAACATAATGGCGACTCCACTGGGGAATTTTTGAGTTCATAGTTTGGTTTTATGTCCCATTTTCATTGCCACATAATGGCGACTCCACTGGGGAGTTTTTGAGTTCATAGTTTGGTTTTGTGTCCCATTGTCATCGCCACATAATGGCGACTCCACTGGGGAGTTTTTGAGTTAATAGTTTGGTTTTGTGTCCCATTGTCATCGCCACATAATGGCGACTCCACTGGGGAGTTCTTGAGTTCATAGTTTGGTTTTGTGTCCCATTGTCATCGCCAAATAATGGCGACTCCACTGGGGATTTTTTGAGTTCATAGTTTGGTTTTGTGTCCCATTGTCATCGCCACATAATGGCGACTCCACTGGGGAGTTTTTGAGTTCATAGTTTGGTTTTGTGTCCCATTTTCATTGGCACATAATGGCGACTCCACTGGGGAGTTTTTGAGTTCATAGTTTGATTTTGTGTACCATTGTCATCGCCACATAATGGCGACTCCACTGGGGATTTTTTGAGTTCATAGTTGCTTGGCCAGATTTTATAAACTCTTTAGTTTTCCATACAACCACATAAACTCAGAAAACGCAAAAATATCTCAGATTGGTAGTCAATAAACATGGTAGTGGACCATAAACCTTTTACCTCCAAAAGAGCTAAAAACTTCCACTTGGCGACTCCACAATCCTGCATACCTTAAGACTCTGTTATCACTCATATTTTCCTTGAAGTTTTTGGAAGAGGAAAGGGGTATGAGGTAACCACAAAACAACCTTCAGGTACAGAATCTAGCCAATCTGTACCCAGAGAGGGCTCTCTCTATAAAATTTAGCTTTGTTTTTAGAAAATATTAGGCTAGTTGTAAAGTCCAGGGGTTTTGTTTTGAATTTAGGTTGATGGAATTCTTTAGCTGAGATTAAGATCAAATAGTTTCAGTCCATTGGGCTAATGGAGTCAAAGGATTGGCTGCACTGGCTTAAGTTTTTTAACAAAAGATGGTTTATCAGGGCAAGATAATCAAACTAGAAACAATTATAGATCTAAAGTGAATGGAATGGAATTCAAACGAATGAAAGGAAATAAAGAATCTTTCAACACATTCAAGAGAAGAGAAATAAATTGATTATCAATAAAGAGCAGTTAAGTATTCTTTACTAAATAACCAAAGATGTATGAACTAGACAAACAGGAGCAATTAAGAATTCACTGTTTAAACCAGTTTAGAAGAAAACATTTAGAATAATAATGAATGAAATCAGATTACACCTAAGTACTTTCTGATTTAATCCTTTTCGTTAAATATTACGATAATGAAACACAGATGATATTGTAAACAAATATAAAACTTCAAAACATGGGATAGAGATGACTTATTGATCCTTCATTTGACACATGAATCCTGAGAAAAGTCTTCTGCCTCAATTCCTTGTCCAGTTTTGCCACGAAAAATTTCTCCAAAGCTCTTTATTCCAAAATATTCAATGTTACATCAAAGTATAAGAATCCACCCTCAATAATCCATTTGAGGGCTTATTTATACAAAAAATCATACAAAATATATCTTAACAAAACGAGATATAATCTAAAATGACTCACAAATAAGTTACAATAAAAATAGAGACAGATGGTCTCATAGATAAGACAGGAAGTAATTGATGTTGTGTTGTTTTCCTCCTTTTCAGAATGTGCGGGAGGCAGGACCTATATTTTAGCTCTTCATTGTCATCTTCAGTAATTTTGTTCTAACTGACTTGCTTCACTGATACTCTTTGTTTTTACTGATACACTTTTAACTGAACTGATACTCTTTGACCTTCGTTTGTCCCTTTATCCCTTATACTGTGGTAAATAGGCAAAATTTCATATAAGGATAAATTTTACAAAAGTTCCAATAGATCTTCCCACCATTTATCTTCTGCTATTTTTGTCCGTTGAAGCTTCCTTAATGTTTCATCAGCCTCGGTATATCTGAAGAAATTAGGCTGATTAGGAAACAAATGTCTTACCTCATGTTCAAGATAGAACAAATTCTCTAATCTGTCATGAAGATTCCTTCCTGTAGGTAATGTTGCTTCTGATGGAATGGTTGAGGAACTAGCAATGAAATGATTGTGAGCATGTATGTCCAATTTCTTGACATAAGTTTCCAGGTCCATTATTTTATCTTCTGAAACCATAGGGCTGGGCAACCCTTTATTCAATAAAACATTAAACCTTTCTCTGAAAGCAATGATTTCACTTTGCATGTCAAAACACCTTCGTTCTAAATTTTGCATAAGAGTTCTTTTAGTAAAAAATCTTTTTATCTCCAAGATTGTTGCAGTCCTGTCCTGAATACCCTGATCTGCAAGTTGCTGCCTGGTTTGGGTGTTTAGGAATTGTATGAGCTGATTGGCTTCCTCAGGCCTATTTCCTAATTTTGCTCGTGTATTCTCAACTTCATCCAGAGCTACTTTGACCAAATCATTCTGCTCGTACATTATCTGGACTGAGGACCAGATATCTTTTATTGAATGAATAATATCATCCCAAATAATGTCATTTATTTCTCTTAAAGGTTTCTCCAATGTGAGATCCCTTTCCAAAGCTTTAACCAATTTTTCCAACTTTTTTACTTCCCTTGTTTTGTCAGCAACAGTCATTTTTGAAAGATCATATTTCTGTTCCAAACTAATAAGCTGTAACTTTGTGCGCTGAAGTTCTGTTACTTGTAGTTTCAAATCAGTCATTTTCTTTGCTAATTCTTCTGTATTCAAATTTGAAGTATTTACCTGTGATGGCTCTGCTGGCTGACCTGTTGGTTGACTTGTTGTACCTGTGATAACCTCTATTGTAGATACTGGAACACTGGACTACTTGTCTTTTAAAGCTTGTTCAAGCTCTTTTTCTGTTTCAGTCAATTGCTCATTCATTTTTAAGAGCAACTCCATCATTTCTTCTTTAGAATTTTTCTTTATTACTTCTTCAGTTTGAGGATGTCTGGAGGCTGGCAATTTCAACTGCTTTCTCAAAGCTGCAATGTCATCATCTTTTTTCTTGATTAGAGCTTCTATACCTTTGAAATCCTTTGGATTGTGTCCCAAACCAATTATTATTTCTTCCAATGTTTTTATCCTGTTGTCTTTGGCTTGAGAAGAAGCCTTCTCAAGCTGTAACTATGTATTGGTGTTCTCCAAAGAATCCTGTAACCTGTGAGCTGCCATTGCCTTATCAGTCAAAGTAGAATAGATCATTTCACCAGTTTGCTTATGTGACTCAATCTGATCTAAAGGATGGATATCCTTTGCTAGGACTTCAAAGTTTGTCCTAATATAATTAGCAGCTGTTTGGGGTTGTTGCACCTTGGGTTTGAAATGGCTCATTATCATTTTGCCCTGTTGGATGTCAAAAGCTGACATCAATCTTTCTTGATTCTTTGGAGCCATTTTCAGATATTGATTATATACTTGAATTCTTAGTGGATCATTCCTGGCCTTGATATTGACAAATGTCTTCTTTATATCTCCTGCATCTTTAACTGGTGTTTTTAAAGAAGATATTTCAACACTCTGTTGCTTCTGTAGCTCTTTCCTTTGTGAGGTGGTGGATGCTTCACTGACTGTTCCTATTCGTTGAATGCCCAATCATTTTGGTCCTTGACTATCAAGGATTTCATAAATATATTCTACTTCTGGAGGAGTATTCAATTTCTGTCTCTTGGTCTGAGGCTGTTGTGAAGATCCAGTGAGAGGGGTAGCAGCTTCAGCTTCTCTCTTGTTTCCCTTTTGCACATTTAATGGAGTCTGTAAAATTGACATTTCTACTGGATTAGTTTGAACGGAAGAAACCTGTACTTGATCCTGTCCCTTGGAAGTTTGAGGTTGTTCTGTCATGATGAATGTTTCTTTAACTTGTGTATCAACCTCTTTCTCTTTTCCCTTAGATGATACTGCAATGTTTTCTTGTAACTCCTGCTGAATAATCCCAACTGAAGAAGGGCCAACCTCTGATCTTGGTACTTCTGAAAAAGAGTCTAGGTCAAGCATTTTTTCAAGATCTTTCATAACATTGTCTATATTGACCTGCTCAACTTCCTGCTCTATCAATGTTCCTTCTATCCATTCATCTGTATTAGCATATTTTTCAATCTCTGGGATTCTTTAGTGTATGTATGTTGCTGATTTATTCTTCATTATTTTATCACAAATGAAGTTGAATGGGTCATAAGGCACCCAACGGAAACTCTTTTTTCATCTGAAATGGTCTTCTAATATCTTTTCAGCCTCTTCCCCTGCATCCCTAGAGTTACAGATAAAGGGACCTAATTGACTTTTGATCCAGAGTTGAGCCTTCTTTTTTTCATTACAAAAATGAATTATATTAGAATTGTTCATCTGCCTGAAATATTCTAAAGCAAATATTCTCATGGGGACATATTTTTGCAATTTGAATGGACATAATTCACATCCATATATCCTGACTTCGGTGTGATTTTGGTATAAGTACCAAACACCAACTTTGTATTGTTTTGAGAGCTGTAAAGTTTTCTTGATTTCATTGCTGAGTCTTGGAGGAGAAACTCCTGTCAACAAGGTGGTTGCAGGATGTATAAAAAGATCAATGAACTCATTATAGGAATAGGGAGAATCTCGAGAACTATGAGTGATGGCTGACCAAAAGACAACAGACTTGGGATTCCCTTGGGCATCAAGCTTTTTGATATAGAAAAGGAAATTTTCCGACTGATAATAGATCATGAGGTGGTAGATGACAGAGGAATACTTGAACACTTTCTCATTTTCTAATCTCATGAATTGATCATGGATTTTATTTGCAATGTATGATGCAAATTCATACCTGACAGCAGGAGGCTGTCCAGGGGTAAAAATAGACAATAATACTAGGATTAAATGGTCCACAAATTCACTGGTATTAAAGCCCATTATAAAGGATATCATTTCCAAAACAAGTCTACCCTCCTCTGTGAAAAAAACATACCCATAAGGGGGAGGGCCTTTAGGCTGGTGATCAGGCAACATAATGGTCTGGCAGATGCGGCTTAATTCTTCATGGGATAGTTTGGTGGATTTCTCAAGTAAATCTCCCATGGACAGGGGAGTGGGGGCTTGATCAGGTTGAAAATGTAGCATCTCATTGATAGACTGAGCAGTAATTGGGAAAAGGACATCTTGAGTTGGGGATAAGACTGCTCTTTGGTTAGGATCATAATTTGCATGGAAAAAATGGATTATTTTAGGGAAAATATGGACAGAGGGAAAAAGGTACCTGGGAAGATTAGATTCCCATAATCCAATCGTATCCAAGCCATTCAAATAATTGTCTCTGCAGCGACAAAAAATTCGAAGAGGACTATCACTAAAAGCCATGTCTTTAATTTGGAAATCCTTGTCGACTAATGATAAATAATCCAAGTCTCTGTGAGGGGTGTTTAATGGGGTGACGTTTAAAGCCACTGGAACTTCCATTTTTGGTTCTTGTGGATTCAAAAATGGAAATTCGGCTTATAGTGAAAAAATTGAGCAGAATTACAAGTTTCGATGGGAGAAACAGGTACAATTGCAGATTGGGAATTCAATTACAGTTCTTGGGATTAAGGAATGAACTAGCAATTAATTTTAACTCTGTTTCAGTGAAAGGAAAAGGAAAGTCGAGTTTCTTACAGAGTTCAGTGCGTATTTAGGGTAAATACCTGTTTTTTCTTTTGGAGATAGCAAGTACTGGTTAAGGCAGAAATCTTCTGAGAGGCTTGACTGCAATTTTCTTCGACAGGATAAAGGTTGGAAGACT
Source organism: Pinus albicaulis (assembly GCA_034641835.2). Lineage (NCBI taxonomy): Eukaryota > Viridiplantae > Streptophyta > Pinopsida > Pinales > Pinaceae > Pinus > Pinus albicaulis. Next base: position 119,749,190 of record CM076569.1, read on the forward strand.
TCAAATATTTGAAATTCGAAATTTCTGCATGGAGGGTGTTTTCGTTCTGTGTACAAAATAATGAAAAAGACGCGAATTTTTGTTTTATTGGCAAAGTCAAATGGGGGGAATTTTTTATTATTTTAATAAATGACGTCATCCTGTACGAGAGATGAGTCACAGGGAAAGGTGGTAAGTGGTTTATTCCGCACAACTTTTGAGGGGAGGCGGTTTTGGGCGGAGAGGCAGCGAATCCACAAAACAAACGACGCGTGGCCAGGGTACTATTTAAAAACCACTGCCATTTCGCGCGTTAACTTTCGGATTGGAGATGGCCAGTGGAATTGATAAGAGTCGTTGATTTCAGATGGGTGAATCAGACGGTTGACGGGACGTGAAGTTGGCAGGGAGTTAAGAAGAGGGCCCGACGCGATTTATTACGAATTAATCATTTCGGGAGCATTCTGATTGGCGGAGATCGGTTCTTAATTAACCATGAGGATTAATTAAGTCCTTGTACAGTGGATGATCGGGGGAAAAATACATGCGGGATGGGTTATTCCAAAGTTTGGTTTTAATTAAACTTTGAGTTTCATTTTTGTTTTAAACACATATACATATGTTTAAACGTTTTCCATATATTTTTATTTATACAATAATTAAATCAATGCGATTTATTTACTGTAGAGGGGTGGGAATATGTTAGGTCCCTATATCACTAGTATAGTCCCTTGTTATTGTTAGTGTAACCCCCTTATTGTTATTATTGAACCCTTGTAACCCCCATTTTGTTATTATTGTGCCCTTAAATTATTATTGTTAGGTCGGCTAGGATTACATTGTGGCCCACTAGGATTACATTATGGCCCCATGGACTCCTATATATAGAAAGGAGGTTTTGTAAATTGTAACATCCAAGAATTTTTCATTTATGTAATGTATTGGAGGTTGCCCCCTCAAAGTGGCTCATTTCTAAGGCGTTGATATCTCTTTTCTTCTATTTTTGGAGCTGGTTACACAACATTTGGTGTCAGAGCTTTGGATTCTAGGGTTTCGCTACTCCAAATAGGTCATTGTGGCATTTTCGCTATAAATTGTTTTCTAAGAAGTTTCAGACGCTGAAATTTTTAGGGTACGAAGCTGAAATCCTGAGGAAGATTGTCTAAAAATTTCAGAGCTTTGTTCGCAATATTTTCGGAGATATGATCTGTGGAAGTTAGATCTTTTTTCAGGCTCCTAAACAGGTCATCGTGGAATTTGCACTATAACGTTTTTTGTACGAAGGTTCAGAATCTGAAATTTATATGGTATGAAGCTTAAATCGTGAGGAAATTCGTCAAAAAATTTCAGAGCTTGGTTCACAATATTTTTGGAGATATGATCTGTGGAAGGTAGTGCTTTTTCAGGCTCCTGAATTTCATCTCAAAGAGGTGATCGTGGGAAAAGTTCAATAACTCTCTCTCTGGGAATTTGATTGGAGTGCCGTAAAAAGTGGTCGCAAGTACACAGACTTTAGTTTCTTGGCTATCAATTTTAGAGACAAAGAACAAAACAGTGGCACGTGGAAAGTCGTACAAGTTCGATCTACTGAACCAGTCCATAATTAGGTCATTGTGGGAGATTAGACACAACTTTGTCTTGGAGAATCCAAATCAGGTCAGACCTGTGGAATTCGAAAGATAATTTAGAGGGCTACGTTGGTACTGAAATTTAGATATTGAAGAGCCGAAATCATAGAGATAATCCAATTTCAATATCGATCTCCTCAAAAGAAAGAAAAAGGTGAGTATTTTTTTTCCAAATTTCATAATTCTTGTTTGAAGAATCAATTTGAATTGATTCCAAGGGCATATTGTAGAATATATATCAGTATTGGGTTCTAAATAATGGCCCCAAGAAAGAATTCACACCAATTATGCCTTTAGAAGGTTCTACTATGACTCATGAAGACGAAGAATGGTGACATGACATATCAAAATTACAAGAGCAAGTGCAACAAATTTCGCTCTCGCAAGGAACAACAAAAAATGAAATGGTTTTGAAGAAAGGCATGGAAGATAAGATGAATGGTTTGGAATCTAAGATGGATGGCATGGAAGTGGGCATGGAGGCTAAGATGGATGACATGGAAGCTAATATCGATGAAAAAATGAAAGACAACATGGAAAACATGAAGAAGGATCTAAAAGTAGACATCGAAGGTTTGGGAAAGTTGATACAAGAAATGTTTCCTAATGGTGAAAAGATAGTAGAGGAAACTCATGATGAGAACAAAATAAATGTTAATCGTGATTTCATAAACTCTACCGTTGGAGGGAAGAACCACCATATTCCAAAAATGGATATGAGGAAGTTTGATGGAAAGGATCCTGTAACATGGATACTACAGATGGAGCAATATTTTGATCTCCATAATGTGCAAAAAACACAAAAGGTACGCATTGCAACTTTACATTTAGAACAAAATACATTTGTATGGTATCAATGGCTTTGCTCCCGTAAAAAAATTGTCACTGGGTCAATTTTTACGGAGGAAATGATAGCACATTATGAGGATACAAAGAGCAACACCTTCTTTAGCCAATTGATAAATCTCAAACAAAAGGGTTTAGTGGGGCAGCACATTGAGGACTTCCAAAAATTGAATATAAGAGTAACTGATATTCCAGAGGAACATAGGATCGATCTCTTCATAGGCACTTTAAAGGATAACATCCAACATGAAGTTCGTGTTTTGGAACCGGATTCATTGGAGAAGGCATTCAAGTTGGCAAGAAAAGTTGAATGTAAAATAATGGCGACAAGGAAGCCTACCACTCAATTATATAAAGAAGGAAGTGTTGCTACGTCTAGATTTCCACAACCTACAAGGTTGACACCACAACAATTGGAAGAAAAAAGAGCAAAAGGGCTTTGCTATAGTTGTGATAGCAAATACACTAAAAGTCATAAGTGTGCTGAGAAGAAATTATTTTACATAGATTGTGAAGAGGAAGAAGAAAATGAACAAGAAGAGGATATACACCAGGAACCAACCCTAGAAGAGGAAGAAATGAATCCGACCATATCGTGTAATGCACTAGCAGGAATTACCACTCCTCAAACTCTCAAGATACAAAGACAAATCAAGAAGAAAAAGGTAATAGTGTTGATTGATTCAGGTAGCACCCATAATTTTATTCATTGTAAGGTAGCCAAGGAATTAAATTGTTTCCTATACCCAGCACCAGAATGTCAAGTGATGGTTGCAAATGGAGGAACTATAAATTGCTCTGGGAAATGCCATAATATCAAGCTAACCATGGGGGAATATGTAATGACTAGTCCAATGCTTTCCATTCCTATGGGAGGTGTTGATGTTGTACTAGGAGTACAATGGTTACAATCTTTGGGGACGGTAGCTTTTAATTTTCAAGAACTTTTCTTGAAATTTTTTTCAGAAGGAAAGGAAGTCGAATTACGGGGTATTGAAGGGAAGCCGGGAAGGATAATAAGTTCTAATGTCATGACAAAGCTTCTAAAGAAAGAACAACGAGGCGTAATTGCACAATTATGCTCACTAGAAGTTCCGACATCAAAATCATCTATTTCTGCAGATCTCCAAAAGTCTTGGACAATCATTCCAAGGTGTTTGAAACTCCCAAAGGACTCCCACCTATTCGTGATCATGATCATGCTATTCATTTGATTCCAGGAAATGTTCCTCCAAACATCAAGCCTTATAGATATCCTTACTTCCAAAAGAGTGAAATTGAACGTATGATTGCAGAAATGTTAGAGGCGGGTATAATTCAACCTAGTCAAAGTTCTTTCTCTGCTCCTGTAGTATTGGTACACAAGAAGGATAGATCATGGTGAATGTGTCCGGATTATAGGGAGCTCAATAAGCTCACCATTAAAGACAAATTTCCCATTCCTGTGATTGATGAATTATTGGATGAATTACATGGAGCAATTTATTTAACCAAGTTGGATCTTCGTTCAGGATATCATCAAATTAGAATGAAGACTGAAGATATTCCAAAAACAACATTTCGAACTCATGAGGGTCATTATGAATTTTTGGTCATGCCTTTGGCCTTACCAATGCACCTTCTACATTTCAAGGGTTGATGAATTCCATTTTCAAACCCTTCCTTAGAAAATTTGTGCTAGTATTTTTTGATGATATACTAATCTACAGCAGGTCTTGCAAGGATCATGTTGAACATGTTGACAGGGTGCTCAAACTATTGCAGGAGAAACAATTATATGCAAAAAAGTCCAAATGTTTCTTTGGAGTACAAGAGGTGGAATATCTGGGTCATATTGTATCTCACGAGGGTGTTAAAGTGGACCCTAACAAAATTAAAGCCATTAAGGAATGGAAAGTTCCCACAACCATAAAGCAGTTGCGAGGATTTGTCGGGTTAACAGGGTATTATCGCAAGTTTGTTAAGAATTATGGGAGAATAGCAGCACCTCTAACAACATTATTGAAGAAAGATGCATTTTCATGGACTCTTGAAGCAACTAAGGCCTTTGAATGTCTTAAGGAGGCAATGTGCCTAGCACCGGTCTTAGCTATGCCAAACTTCACAAAAACCTTTATTGTGGAATGTGATGCCTCAGGAAATGGAATTGGTGCAGTTTTAATGCAGGAAGGAAGACCCATTGCTTTTGAAAGTCATCCTATCAAAGGAAAGTATTTACAGAAACCTATTTATGAGAAGGAAATGTTAGCAATACTGCATGCACTAAAGAAATGTCGAACTTACCTAATGGGAAGAAAATTCAAGGTAAAAAATGATCATGATAGTCTTAAACACTTTTTGGAACAAAGACTATCGTGAGAAGAGCAAAAAAAATGGGTCACAAAGATGTTGGGTTATGACTTTGAAATAATCTACAAAAAAGGAAAGCTTAATGTTGTTGCAGATGCACTCTCAAGAAAGAATGAAGAGGTGGAAGCATTGCTTTGTGCCATTTCTATTATCCAACCAGATTGGATAACTGAAGCAAGAGATGAATGGAGGAAGGACAAAGATGTATGGACAATCATTCAAAAGTTGCAGCAAGATCCTAGTACATCTGATACATTTAGTTGGAAAAATGATTCCTTATGGTACAAAGATCGCTTATATCTTTGCAAGAATTCCCAACTAAAACAAAATATTCTTCTGGAATTGCACACTTCTCCTTTAGGAGGACACTCAGGATTTTTAAAAACTTACCACATGGTGAAGAAAGAATTTTTTTGGGATGGCCTTAAATCTGATATTCAAAAGTTTGTGGCGGAATGTTTGGTTTGCCAGCAGAATAAAGTGGAAACAATTAAGACACCGGGACTTCTACAACCTTTATCCATTCCAAGTCAACGTTGGGAGGAGATTTCAATGGATTTTATCACAGGTTTACCTAAGTCTGAAGGAAAGAATGTCATCATGGTGGTAGTTGATAGACTTACCAAGTATGCACACTTTTGTGCATTGTCTCATCCATTTAAAGCAAGTACAGTTGCTACTACATTTATGGATAGAATTCAAAAGCTACATGGAAGCCCAAGGGTTATTGTGAGCGACATAGATCCCATTTTTACTGGAAATTTTTGGACGGAGTTATTTTCTTGTTTGGGTACTCAATTAGCTCATAGCTCATCTTATCATCCTCAATCTGATGGTCAAACCGAGATAGTAAATAAATTTTTGGAAGGATATCTTCGTTGTTTTGTATCTGATAAACAAACACAATGGGTCAAGTGGTTACCTCTTGCTAAATGGTGGTATAACACTTCCTTCCATACTGCAGCAAAAATGACCCCATTTATGGCACTTTATGGATATCATCCACCATCCATCACATCATCTTTAAGAGAAAATTCGAAGGTTCAAGCAGTGGAAGATCACATCGAGCATCAAGAAGAAGTTCTCCAACTCTTAAAGGATAACCTGAATTTGTTACAAAATTGAATGAAACAACAGACAGATCAACATCGCAGCGAGAGAAGTTTTGATGTAGGAGATTGGGTATTTTTACGGCTACAACCATACAAACAAATGTCCCTCAAGCAAGCTAAGAAGGATAATAAATTATCACCAAAGTACTATGGTCCTTACAAGGTGTTGCAAAATATTGGTTCTATGGAATACAAATTGGAGCTTCCTGCTTCTTTGCGAGTACATCCAGTTTTCCATGTTTCATGCTTAAAGAAGGTTATAGGTGAAAATCTTCCAGTTCAAACAATATTTCCAGAACTTGATGAGGAAGGAAAAATCATATTGGAACCTGAAGCGGTCATGGAAAAAACAACTCAACAGCGACGGAATCGATCAATTTCAGAGTATCTCATCAAGTGGAAGAACTTACCCACTGAAGATTCTACATGGGAGGATGAGAATTTTATACAGAAGCCCCTGGAGCTACTCAAGTGTTGAGGACAACACTTTTTTGAAGGAGAGGGGCATGTTAGGTCCCTATATTACTAGTATAGTCCCTTATTGTTGTTAGTGTAACCCCCTTATTGTTATTATTGTACCCTTGTAACCCCCATTTTGTTATTGTGCCCTTAAATTATTATTGTTAGGTCGGCTAGGATTACATTGTGGCCCACTAGGATTACATTATGGCCCCATGGACTCCTATATATAGAAAGGCGGTTTTGTAAATTGGATCATCCAAGAATTGTTCATTTATGTAATGTATTGGAGGTTGCCCCTCGAAGTGGCTCATTTCTAAGGCGTTGATATCTCTTTTCTTCTATTTTTGGAGCTGGTTACACAACAGAATAATATTAATGTTATATTTTAGCCAAAAGGGGGTATATTGTGGGTTTTTGATTTGAATAAAATAGGAATTAAATACTTTTAGCTAAAAAGTCATAGTATAAGGGTTTTGGGGATATTACTATAAAAGGATTTATATATAATAGGAAAAGGTGATTTTCATAGGGTTTTAATATATAAATTAGAGTTAATATGACAATGGGACAATGTAAACTCAAAATACTTAAATATAACCAAGAAAGTGAAGATTCAAAAGTAAATGTCATTATTATACTTTCATCACTTAGACTTAGAATAAAAGTGATTTTGAGGGCTTTTCATGAAATATTGAAGGATTTTCCTAAGTAAAATAGGATTTTACTTAGGAAAAGATTTTAAGAGGTGAATGAATGTGATAATGGATGATTTCAAGTACTTAGGTTTTTTAAATTATTGGGCCGAGGGTCCGGTCCCTCCAAAAGTCAAGGAAATGCCTTGAGCCCCTTTAATATTCAAATACCTTAGTGCTTAGGGAAATTAGTGAAATGTTTAGGGAAAATGAGAGGGGAAGTTAATAATTTGACTTTGCTCTACTATGAACTTTTTCCAATGTAGTATCTGCCTTTGCACTTGTGATGAAATTAAAATTGAACACATTTGGAACCATCATTCATCACATGTAATTCTGCAACAACATCTAGCTACCCTACCTACTTATTCTACCATTTTCTCTTCTTTATTAGGGTGCAATTAGATTGGCAAACCTTTATCAATCTTCTTTTCCTTTTACATGGAAAACCTATCTAAGTCTACACTTATTACATCCAAGGGCTCATATTAAACTGTTAAGCACCTTTTATTAACTCTATCTATGTACTTATCTGCCAAGATTAAACTGTTTGGTCAGATATTTATTCTCTATTCTACAACATGAAATTGAAAAATGAATGAGTCAAGTTTAAACAGTTTGAGTCTTCATAAATTGTGGCAAAAGTTTGACAAACTGCACACAATTTTGTTTATTACAAAAAATTAAATAGTAGTGGCATTTAGACTTGCACACTTTCCTGATCTATTTTTGTTTGGGGTTCATTTCTTTCACTTTTTTGACCATTTTATTTTTTCACCCTTTGCTTTTTATTTTAGGGTATACCCTCTTTACATTTTTTAAATTTTTTGATTTTTTGATTTTTTAAGAATATGGAACACCTTTGCAACAAGAAAAAGGTTTGAACATATTGCATAGTTCAACAAGTCAATCATGAAAAATGACACCTATTGGTATGGGAGTCTAACACTGGCTCCACTTGGGGATGGCTTTTCCTGGTGAAAAGTCAAGAACAGCAGGTCAGATGCCTTAAAATGCCTTTAACTGAACCATGTAATCTTATTTTTCTGGTGGCTTTATTTTATATATGATAGTAAAACTTCTGAAGCTTAGGGCCTTCACTTCGAGCTTCAACTTCAGCAATTCACCATCCAATCAAAACTGATGCATTAGAAAGGATATATTATGTACATGCTAAAAAATCAAAACATCCTAGTAAATAGGATCAAAGTAGTGTTTTAGCATTCGACCATTGACTGGTCCTTCCTCAGCTTCTGAACCATCCGAATTCTTCAAAAAATATGTGTTATTTCCCTGTAAAGCATGAATGATGTAAGGTCCTTTCCATAAGAAATCAAATTTCCCATGTTTCCCTTTATCTTCCCTTCTGGAATCCCACCTTAAAACTTTGTCTCCCAGTTGAAAATATTCTGCTTTAGTCCTTTTGTCAAACATTTTCTTTAATTTTTCCTGCAAAACTTGGGATCGTTGATACACTTCTTCTTTGGTCTGCTGCAAGTGAATTGTTTGATTTATTCTTCTCTGAATATCATTTGGTTCTACTTGAGCCTCCTGAAGTAACTTCATTACAGGAACTCCTAAAGATGATGGAAATCTAGCCTCAATACCATAAACTAATTCATATGGACTGGTTCCAATTGATTTTTTGGTAGTAAGCGTGTCTGCCCACAATGCATTGGTAAGTTTCTTATGCCAATTCTTCTTATTTTCTTCCAATAATTTTTTAATGATGTTAATGAGGCTTTTATTGGAAGATTCAACCAGTCCATTACCCTGGGGATAATAGGCTGTTGAATGGCCTAAAGTGATGTGATATTTATTGCAGAAACTAATCATTTTCTTAGACTTAAACGCAGCAGCATTATCCGTTATAATTTTCTCAGGACAGCCAAATCTTGAAAGTATATTGGTTTCTAAGAATCCTATAATTACAGAATCATTGGCCTATCTGGATGGGATGGCTTCAATCCATTTAGTAAAGTAATCTGTGGCAGTGAGGATCCATCTGTGTTGCCTAGAAGAGGGGGGATGGATTTCTCCAATAAAATCTAGGCCCCATTGTTGAAAGGGTCTCTCGGTGGAAATTGGTTTTAATGGTAAAGGTAACAATTTTCTCTTGCCTTCAAAGATCTAGCACTTATGGCAAGCAGTTACAAATTTATTAACATCTAAAAACAAGGTTGGCCAATAAAAACCAGCCACTAAGATCTTATCTGCAGTTGACTTCCAGTAGAGGTGTCCACCACAATCTCCTGCATGGAATTCATTGAGAACCTTATCAGCTTCATCTTTTAATAAACAATTTAATAGAGTTCCATCATGATTCTTCCAAAAAAGAGCATTATCTAAAATACAATACTTTAAAGATGTCATTTTCAAAAACCTTTGTTTCGTTCTGGATAACCCTGGAGGAGCTTGCAGGTTTAACAAAACATAAATGATATCAGTGTACCAAGGTGAGTCTAAAAAGGCCTGACTGATTTGTGGAGTCGCCATCTCCTATTCGTCATCCAGTTCATTAATGTTCAGGGCTTGGCAATTTGTTTTGGTCATGAGTTGAGCCAAACCTTGTCCTTTTATGAGTTTTGTAGGTCTTATTTCAATATCATATTCTAATATGGTAGCTTTCCATTTACCTCTTTTGCCTTCAATACCATCTTGAGTTAAGATGTCTTTAACGACAGCATTAGGTACATAAGCTATCACATGAGAATACAATATATAAACTCTGAAATCTTTAATTGCTTTCACAAGTGCAAAAGCTTTTTTCTCCATGATATTGTATTTCAATGATGCATCTCTAAGTGCTTTACTAAAAAAGGCTATAGGTTTTTCACATCCTTGATCATCCTTTTGTAATAAAACTGCTACAACTGTATGTTCAGAAGCAAATGAAAAAATTATGAAATCTCTATCAAATTTTGGACTGGTAAGAACTGGTGTTCTGGTTAAAGACATTTTGATTTCTTCAAATGATTGCTTGGCTTCAAATGTCCACTTAATACTCGAATCCTTTCTTAACATGTTAGTAAGCAGTCTAAGTAATTCAGCTAAACTAGAAATGAATCTTCTCAAAAAATTGATTTTACCTATGAAAGCTTGAATTTCTTTAATATTCTTGGGATGCAGTATCTGCAAAATGGCTTGTATTCTTTCAGGATCAATTCTAATGCCATATTTTGAACTGATATGACCTAGGAGTTTACCTTCTTCAAGACCAAACAATGACTTTTTAGGATTTAAAGAAATACCATATTTTCTGCATTTTATGAACGCCTGTCTAAGATGATCTAAATGTTGTTGATCAGTCTTGGAAAAAACAGTCAAATCATCCAGATATATGACTAGAAAATCATGAATTTATTTGGCAAAGGCAATGTCCATTGCTCTTTGGAAGGCTGCTCCTGCATTTTTGAGTCCAAAAGGCATCTTAACATATTTAAATGTACCCCATGGGGTTGTAAAAGCTGTCTTGTCTTGATCGTCAGGATGAACCAGAATTTGGTTGTATCCTGAGAATCCATCCAGAAGAGAAATCCTTGAAGATCCTACTACTCTTTGTAAGATATGGTCCATTTTAGGCAAAGGATAGTTATCTTTTAAAGAAACTTTGTTTAAATTTCTCAAATCAACACATAGCCTAATCTCTCCAGTCTTCTTCCTTGTTGGTACTAAATTAGAAACCCATTCAGAAAACCTAATAGGAGCGATTATTCCTGCTTCATACATTTTTTTAATTTCTTTCTCAATTGAAGGTAGTAACACAGGGTTGATTCTTCTAAGTTTCTGTTTGAATGGTTTCTGATCTGGTTTCAGAGGTATTGTATGTTGAATTATTGATGTATCATATGATTTAAGATCTTCATAACTCCAGACAAAAACGTCCTGAAATTCTTTTAAAAGTTCAACATATTTAACCTTTTGATCCTTTGGCAGAGATTTAGATAACTTAACCATCTTGGGATTTCCTTCAGTTCCCAAATTGTATTCTTCAATATCAACTTTTAACGGTTCCATTTTGGGTTTTAGTGGAATGTCATTTGAGTCAAAAAGATCTTCTAAAGGAGTTAATCCTTTAGGTAAATGATTATCTTTCAGATTAATAATTTCAGATTCATCTTCTATAATCTCATCGAATTCCATTTGTTTCAAATCCTGCATATCTTTTTTGGTGAATTTGGTTGGGTGAAGCATGTGAATTGCAGTCTCTTCTGAAATATTCATTTCTTGTTCATCTATTTGATCAGATTCATTGATTGTTGTGTCTTCATCTATACTACTGTTAGAGAATTCATTTTCTAAGGTCAAAAAATTATTGATCTGATTATTATTTACAAGCACTTGCCAATTCATAAGATTATCCGGTATAGCAGGTCTATGTCTAACCTCAGCTGTGAACTGATGATTAGGTCCAAAAGGTAATTTACAGGTGCTAGCGAACATTGCAAGACTGTGAGCATGCAAATTTTGTTTTCTAGGAATTTTGGCAAGTTGAGCTTGTAGAAAAGTGTTGAGAATTTCCACAATTGTTTCTCTGTATTGTTTCAATCTGGGGTCTTTTGTTGAACATTCACCATTGATCTGTTGAATAATTAACTCAGAGTCTCCTATGATTGATACTCTAATTGCTCCTAAATTTTTGACATGTTTAAGCCCTAGCAAAAGAGCTTCGTACTCTGCCATATTATTAGTGCATCTAAAGTTCAATCTATAAGCATGGCCTTCAGCATGATCATTTTCAACGTTATGTATCCAAATTATAGCTCCTGCTCCTAACTTATTTACTGAACCATCAAATTCTAAATGCCACAAAATTTCATGTTCATAATCTTCATCGACTATTTTAACAGGTTTCTTAATAGGGGGCTCTGGTTTTTCAGTTTTTTCTGGTATTTCTTGAATGTCTGATTTTTCTTTGTTTTCAGAAATTTCTTCGATTTGAACAGTAGATTTATTTGCAGTTTTTGTTTCTGGTGCTTCTAGTTCGGTAGGAAGGTCAAATTCATCATTATAAAGTATGAACGAGTCCATATCAGAATGTACTAAGTAGACAGGGAAGTTTTCAGGCTTCTCGTGACTACTTACTAAATATTTCATCAAGGTCTCTCTGTATAGTCTTTTAGGTTGACCAAACACTGAAATAGTCACATATGACATATCTAATTGAAGAGATCCTCCGAGTTTGGCACCCCAGGATCTGGACAACAACATACCATATTTGGGAGGGATATCTGCTACTACTATATCCATCAGAATAGATTTCGCAGGGTATTGCACCAAAGTAACACACAAATCTTTAATCAAACCTAAACATCTTACCTGACTTGAATCGAAAGAAAAAAGATCTTTATATGGTCTGGTAATGTCTAGGTTTAATCTTTCCATCACAGCCTTGGGCATTAAATTGTGAGACGCTCCATAATCAAGCATGGCGTTATGAAGTATTTTGTCATGTACATTCAAACTCACATAAAATGGAGGAGTTCCTCCACTTTCTCGTTTGCCATTTACTTCAGGGCCAAAAAGTAGTTTGGGTTGATCATCAAAAACATTTACTGAATCATCCATTCTAGTAATGTTAAGGGATCTTCTGATTTGGCTTCCATAGACATCGTGTTTAGCTAATTCTGCTAATGGAACAACTATCTTTAATTTGCCTATTTCAGCTTCTAGATTGAAAGATTTTTTTGTTTGAGCTCTAGTATTTTGAACAGTTGGATTTTCTCTATTTTTTGGATCTTCAGTGTTTTTCTCTTTTTCAGGTGTGGGATTATGAGTTGAAGGTGTTTCTGAATTAACTTCTGCTGGTTCTTCTACGTTTCCTGCAGGAGGAAAAGTATTGGAAAGTTGTTTATTATTTAGTTGATTATCAGACACATCTTCAATTATTGGATTTGCGGGGCTAGGACTTGCTCTAGAAAGAACTTGTACAGGAGGAGTGTTAGTTTTACCTTTGATGTTTTGTTTTACAGCTTTCTGTTTGCTATTCTCTGGCACGTCAATCCGTCTACTTCTCAAATTGTATTGTTTATGAACTTCATAAATTGTTGAATCATATCCTACTTTAAAATCAAAAGTTTCTCCTGAATGAGTTTGAAATGTTTCAAGAATGTGATTTTCTTGATCATCTTGAGATAGGAAAACTTCTGGTTCATTCTTGTGTTCAGTCAAGTTATTTATTTCAACATCCTCAGTTGGTCCCTCAGAAGATGAACCTTCAACAAAATTTTCCTGGAATGGTGGTCTGATGTTTTGGTCAGGAACATTTTTCCCAGTATTTTGGTTTTGATTTCTTCTGAAGTTTGGGTTCCTAACAACATTTTGACCATCTCCAGAAGACTTTCTTTCGATTGTCTCTACTCTATCTCCCAATATTTCCATACCTTTAATAATTTCATCCAGCTTTCTTTCAAAAGTCGAAGGCTCTTCGTTTATTGGCATCCTTCTTTCAGCTCTAGCTCTAGCTTGTTTTTCTATGAGGTTAGCTTCAACACTAACCACTATGCTTTGCATCTCTTCTAGGGTTTGGGGAGCTCTTTCCCTAAGTGAATATGCTATGTCAGAATCAAACCCATCAGGGAACTTAACCAGTACTGTTTCCGGAGGGGGTCTAAGGTTTTGGGGAACATCGTTGTAGGCTTCGTTGAATCTAGTGATGTAATCTTGCACTACTTCATTAGGTCCTCTCTTCAATTTTCAAAAGTCAGATAGGATTTGAAGAGGGTCTTTCTTCTTCTCCCATCTATTTAAAAATGCCCTATACAAGGCTGGTAAGTCAGCAATACTGTTTGGACCAAGAGCCCTAAACCATGTTCTGACTTCCCCAGTAAGACTCTGGACAAAAATTCTCATTCGAACATCATCAACATCTATTTCATAAAATTCAAAGTAATCAGTCATCATTTTGGTATGTTGTTGAGCAGTATAAGTACCAGAACCGTCAAAAGGGGTGATTTTACTCTGATAATCTTGGGGCAAAGCGGCAGGGTTGCCTGGCAATCTTAAAGGAGCATATATATTTGCCATCGGAAGGTGTAATGGAATAATAGGTGATGATGGTCTGGAAGTAGTGGGTGGAGGAGTAGAAGGAGTGGCTTGTGTTTGAGAAGTTTGGGGAAAAGTAGATGAACTTGGGGAGGCTGCAGTAATTACAGAAGTGTTTGAAGTTTCTTCAAAGGTCTGTTCAGATTGAATGGAATTTTGTAGATGCTTGTCAAGATGTGAAGTGATATATTCAAATTGAAAATCTTCAAGAAATAATGGATCAGGAACTAGATTGGACAACTCAGATTCAGAAAAATTTATGAATAGAGAAGTTTCAAAATGTTCATCAAATGTTTCGTCTTCAAGATATATAAACTTCACAGGACAAGAATTTGATCTAACAAGAGGTTGAGAACTCCCAGAGATTTCTTGACTCTCTTGTCTTCTCAGAATTCTGGGAATTAGATTTGGATTCTCAAATATCGGTGGTGGATTAGGGTCAGGATTTGACCTGGTATGACGAATCCTTTCTGAAGCCATTTTTCTGGATGATTTATATTTTTGGTTTTTTGTTTTAAATAAAATGAAAGTACAAATTCGACAAACTCTTTAAGAAATTTAAGATTTTGGGTTAAAATTTTCTCAAAGATTTATTGAACTAGAGAAACTGATTAAATGTCTGAAAATAAAAATTAGTCTATAAACTAGATCGAAGATTGACTGAAGTAGCATTTATTTACTATGCAATTGCGGAGCAACAAGCATTTCAAAGGCTACCTGGCTAATCTTCAGACTCCGTCTGTAGTTTACAAATCAAACAATAGTTAAAAATGATTCAGGTCCCCAGTGGAGTCGCCACTATGTTATCACTCAGATTTTCCTTGAAGATTTGGAAGAGGAAAGGGGTCCGAGGTAACCAAAAACCAACCTTCAGGTACAGAATCTAGCCAATCTGTACCCAGAGAGGGCTCTCTCTATAAAATTTATCTTTGTTTTTAGAAAATATCAGGCTAGTTGTAAAGTCCAGGGGTTTTGTTTTGAATTTAGGTTGATGGAATTCTTTAACTGAGATTAAGATCAAATAGTTTCAGTCCATTGGGCTAATGGAGTCAAAGGATTGGCTGCACTGGCTTAATTTTTTTAACAAAAGATGGTTTATCAGGGCAAGATAATCAAACTAGAAACAATTATAGATCTAAAGTGAATGGAATGGAATTCAAACGGATGAAAGGCAATAAAGAATCTTTCAACACATTCAAGAGAAGAGAAATAAATTGATTATCAATAAAGAGCAGTTAAGTATTCTTTACTAAATAACCAAAGATGTATGAACTAGACAAATAGTAGCAATTAAGAATTCGATGTTTAAACCAATTTAGAAGAAAACATTTAGAATAATAACGACTGAAATCAGATTACACCTAAGTACTTTCTGATTTAATCCTTTTCGTTAAATATTAAGATAATGAAACACAAATGATATTGTAAACAAATATAAAACTTCAAAACATGGGATAGAGATGACTTATTGATCCTTCATTTGACACATGAATCCTGAGAAAAGTCTTCTGCCTCAATTCCTTGTCCAGTTTTGCCACGAAAAATTTCTCCAAAGCTCTTTATTCCAAAATATTCAATGTTACATAAAAGTATAAGAATCCACCCTCAATAATCCGTTTGAGGGCTTATTTATACAAAAAATCATACAAAATATCTCTTAACAAAACGAGATATAATCTAAAATGACTCACAAATAAGTTACAATAAAAATAGAGACATATGGTCTCATAGATAAGACAGGAAGTAATTGATGTTGTGCGGTTTTCCTCCTTTTCAGAATGTGCTGGAGGCAGGACCTATATTTTAGCTCTTCGTTGTCCTCTTCAATAATTTTGTTCTAACTAACTTGCTTCACTGATACTCTTTGTTTTTACTGATACACTTTTAACTGAACTGATACTCTTTGACCTTCGTTTGTCCCTTTATCACTTATACTGTGGTAAATAGGAAAAATTTCATATAAGGATAAATTTTACAAAAGTTCCAATAGATCTTCCCACCATTTATCTTCTGCTATTTTTGTCCGTTGAAGCTTCCTTAATGTTTCATCAGCCTCGGTATATCTGAAGAAATTAGGCTGATTAGGAAACAAATGTCTTACCTCATGTTCAAGATAAAACAAATTCTCTAATCTGTCATGAAGATTCCTTCCTGTAGGTAATGCTGCTTCTGATGAAATGGTCAAAGAACTGGCTATATTGTGAGCATGTATATCAAATTTCTTAACACAAGTTTCCAGGTCCATTATTTTATCTTTTGAAACCATAGGGCTGGGCAACCCTTTATTCAATAAAACATTAAACCTTTCTCTGAAAGCAATGATTACACTTTGCATGTCAAAACACCTTTGTTCTAAATTTTTCATAAGAGTTCTTTTAGTGAAAACTCTTTTTATCTCCAAGATTGTTGCAGTCCTGTCCTGAATACCCTGATCTGCAAGTTGCTGCCTGGTTTGGGTGTTTAGGAATTGTATGAGCTGATTGGCTTCCTCAGGCCTATTTCCTAATTCTGCTCGTGTATTCTCAACTTCATCCAAAGCTACTTTGACCAAATCATTCTGCTCGTACATTATCTGGATTGAGGACCAGATATCTTTTATTGACTGAATAATATCATCCCAAATAATGTCATTTATTTCTCTTAAAGGTTTCTCCAATGTGAGATCCCTTTCCAAAGCTTTAACCAATTTTTCCAACTTTTTTACTTCCCTTGTTTTGTCAGCAACAGTCATTTTTTAAAGATCATATTTCTGTTCCAAACTAATAAGCTGTAACTTTGTGCACTGAAGTTCTGTTACTTGTAGTTTCAAATCAGTCATTTTCTTTGCTAATTCTTCTGTATTCAAATTTGAAGTATTTACCTGTGATGGCTCTGCTGGCTGACCTGTTGGTTGACTTGTTGTACCTGTGATAACCTCTATTGTAGATACTGGAACACTGGACTACTTGTCTTTTAAAGCTTGTTCAAGCTCTTTTTCTGTTTCAGTCAATTTCTCATTCATTTTTAAGAGCAACTCCATCATTTCTTATTCATAATTTTTCTTTATTACTTCTTCAGTTTGAGGATGTCTGGAGGCTGGCAATTTCAACTACTTTCTCAAAGCTGCAATGTCATCATCTTTTTTCTTGATTAGAGCTTCTATACCTTTGACATCCTTTGGATTGTGTCCCAAACCAATTATTATTTCTTCCAATGTTTTTATCCAGTTATCTTTGGCTTGAGAAGAAGCCTTTTCAAGCTGCAATTGTGTATTGGTGTTCTCCAAAGAATCCTGTAGCCTATGAGCTGCCATTGCCTTATCAGTCAAAGTAGAATAGATCATTTCCCCAGTCTCCTTATGTAACTCAATCTGATCTAAAGGATGGATATCCTTTTCTAGGACTTCAAATTTTGTCCTAATATAATCAGCAGTTGTTTGGGGTTGTTGCACCTTGGGTTTGAAATGGCTCATTAACATTTTGCCCTGTTGGATGTCAAAAGCTAACATCAATCTTTCTTGATTCTTTGGAGCCATTTTCAGATATTGATTATATACTTGAATTTTCAGTGGATCATTCCTGGCCTTGATATTGATAAATGTCTTCTTTATATCTCCTGTATCTTTAACTGGTGTTTTGAAAGAAGATATTTCAACACTCTGTTGCTTCTGTAGCTCTTTCCTTTGTGAGGTAGTGGATGCTTCACTGACTGTACCTGTTTTTTGACTGCCCAATTGTTCTGGTCCTTGACTATCAAGGATTTCATCAATAGATTCTACTTCTGGAGGAATATTCAATTTTTGTCTTTTGGCTTGAGGCTGTTGTGAAGATCCAATGAAAGGGGTAGCAGCTTCAGATTCTCTCCTTTTTCCCTTTTCCACATTTAATGGAGTCTCCAAAATTGACATTTCTACTGGATTGGTTTGAACAGAAGAAACCTGTACTTGATCCTGTCCCTTGGAAGTTTGAGCTTGTTTTGTCATAGTGAATGTTTCTTTAACTTGTGTATCAACCTCTTTCTCTTTTCCCTTAGATGATATTGCAATGTTTTCTTGTAACTCCTGCTGAATAATCCCAGCTGAGGAAGGACCAACCTCTGATCTTGGTACCTGTGCAAAAGAGTCTAGGTCAAGAATTTTTTCAAGATCTTTCATAACATTGTCTATATTGACCTGCTCAATATCCTGCTCTATCAATGTTCCTTCTATCCATTCATCTGTATTAGCATATTTTTCAATCTCTGGGATTCTTTGATGTATATATGGTGCTGATTTATTCTTCATTCTTTTATCACAAATGAAGTTGAATGGGTCATAAGGCGCCCAATAGAAACTCTTTTGTAATTTGAGACGATCTTCTAATATCTTTTCAGCTTCTTCCCCTGCATCCCTAGAGTTACAAATAAAGGGACCTAATTGACTTTTGATCCGGAGTTGAGCCTTCTTCTTTGCATTACAAAAATGAATTATATCAGAATTGTTCATCTGCCTGAAATATTCTAATGCAAAGATTCTCATGGGGACATATTTTGGCAATTTGAATGGACATAATTCACATCCATATATCCTGACTTCAGTGTGATTTTGGTATAAGTACCAATCACCAACTTTGTATTGTTTTGAGAGCTGTAAAGTTTTCTTGATTTCATTGCTAAGTCTTGGAGGAGAAACTCCTGTCAACAAGGTGGTTGCAGGATGTATAAAAATATCAATGAAATCATTATAGGAATAGGGAGAATCTCGAGAACTATGAGTGATGGCTGACCAAAAGAAAACAAACCTGGGATTCCCTTGGGCATCAAGATTTTTCATATAGAAAGGGAAATTTTCCGACTGATAATAGATCATGAGGTGGTAGATGACAGAGGAATACTTGAACACTTTCTCATTTTCTAATCTCATGAATTGATCATGGATTTTATCTGCAATGTATGATGCAAAGTCATACCTGACAGCAGGAGGCTATCCAGGGGTAAAAATTGACAATAATACTAGGATTAAATGGTCCACAAATTCACTGGTATTAAAGCCCATTATAAAGGATATCATTTCCAAAACAAGTCTACCCTCCTTTGTGAAAAAAGCATACCCATAAGGGGGAGGGCCTTTAGACTGGTGATCAGGCAACATAAAGGTCTGGAAGATGCGGCTTAATTCTTCATGGGATAGTTTGGTGGATTTCTCGAGTAAATCTCCCATGGACAAGGGAGTGAGGGCCTGATCAAGTTGAAAATGTAGCATTTCATTGATAGACTGAGCAGTAATTGGGAAAATGACATCTTGAGTTGGGGATAAGACTGCTCTTTGGTTAGGATCATAATTTGCATGGAAAAAATGGATTATTTCAAGGAAAATATGGACAGAGGGAAAAAGGTACCTGGGAAGATTAGATTCCCATAATCCAATCGTATCCAAGCCATTCAAATAATTGTCTCTGCAGCGAAAAAAATTTGAAGAGGACTATCACTAAAAGACAGGTCTTTAATTTGGAAATCCTTGTCGACTATGATAAATAATCCAAGTCTCTATGAGGGGCGTTTAATGGGGTGACGTTTAAAGCCACAGGAACTTCCATTCTTGGTTCTTGTGGATTCAAAAATGGAAATTCGGCTTATGGTGAAAAAATTGAGCAGAATTACAAGTTTCGATGGGAGAAATAGGTACAATCGCAAATTGGGAATTCAATTACAGTTCTCGGGATTAAGGAATGAACTAGCAATTAATTTTAACTCTGTTTCAATGAAAGGAAAAGAAAAGCCGAGTTTCTTACAGAGTTCAGTGCGTATTTAGGGTAAATACCTGTTTTTTCTTTTGGAGATAGCAGGTACTGGATAAGGCGGAAATCTTCTGAGAGGCTTTACTGCAATTTTCTTCGATAGGATAAAGGTTGGCGGACTTCAAAGATTTGAAATTCGAAATTTCTGCATGGAGGGTGTTTTCGTTCTGTGTACAAAATAATGAAAAAGACGCGAATTTTTGTTTTATTGGCAAAGTCAAATGGGGGGGAATTTTTTATTATTTTAATAAATGACGTCATCCTGTACGAGAGATGAGTCACGGGGAAAGGTGCTAAGTGGTTTATTCCGCACCACTTTTGAGGGGAGGCGGTTTTGGGCGGAGAGGCAGCGAATCCAAAAAAAAAACGACGCGTGGCCAGGGTACTATTTAAAAACCACTGTCATTTTGCGCATTAACTTTCGGATCGGAGATGGCCAGCGGAATTGATAAGAGTCGTTGATTTCAGATGGGTGAATCGGACGGTTGACGGGACGTGAAGTTGGCAGGGAGTTAAGAAGAGGGCCCGACGCGATTTATTACGAATTAATCATTTTGGGAGCATTCTGATTGGCGGAGATCGGGTCTTAATTAACCATGAGGATTAATTAAGTCCTTGTACAGTGGATGATCGGGGGAAAAATACATGCGGGATGGGTTATTCCAAAGTTTGGTTTTAATTAAACTTTGAGTTTCATTTTTGTTTTAAACACATATACATATGTTTAAACGTTTTCCATATATTTTTATTTATACAATAATTAAATCAATGCGATTTATTTACTGTAGATGGGAAGGAATAATATTAATGTTATATTTTAGCTAAAAGGGGGTATATTGTGGGTTTTTGATTTGAATAAAATAGGAATTAAATACTTTTGGCTAAAAAGTCATACTATAAGGGTTTTGGGGATATTACTATAAAAGGATTTATATATAATAGGAAAAGGTGATTTTCATAGGGTTTTAATATATAAATTAGCGTTAATATGACAATGGGACAATGTAAACTCAAAATACTTAAATATAACCAAGAAAGTGAAGAGTCAAAAGTAAATATCATTATTATACTTTCATCACTTAGACTTAGAATGAAAGTGATTTTGAGGGCTTTTCATGAAATATTGAAGGATTTTCCTAAGTAAAATAGGATTTTACTTAGGAAAATATTTTAAGAGGTGAATGAATGTGATAATGGATGATTTCAAGTACTTAGGTTTTTTCAATTATTGGTCCGAGGGTCCGGTCCCTCCAAAAGTCAAGGAAATGCCTTGAGCCCCTTTAATCTTCAAATACCTTAGTGCTTAGGGAAATTAGTGAAATGTTTAGGGAAAATGAGAGGGGAAGTTGATAATTTGACTTTTCTCTGCTGTGGACTTTTTCCAATGTAGTATCTGCCTTTGCACTTGTGATGAAATTAAAATTGAACACATTTGGGACCATCATTCATCACGTGTAATTCTGCAACAACATCTACCTACCCTACCTACTTATTCTACCATTTTCTCTTCTTTATTAGGGTGCACTTAGATTGGAAAACCCTTATCAATCTTCTTTTCCTTTTACATGGAAAACCTATCTAAGTCTACACTTATTACATCCAAGGGCTCAGATTAAACTATTGAGCACCTTTGATTAACTCTATCTATGTACTTATCTGCCAAGATTAAACTGTTTGGTCAGATATTTATTCTCTATTCTACAACATGAAATTGAAAAATGAATGAGTCAAGTTTAAACAATTTGAATCTTCATAAATTGTGGCAAAATTTTGACAAACTGCACACAATTTTGTTTATTACAAAAAATGAAATAGTAGTGGCATTTAGACTTGCACACTTTCCTGGTCTATTTTTGTTTGGGGTTCATTTCTTTCTCTTTTTTGACCATTTTATTTTTTCACCCTTTGATTTTTCTTTTAGGGTATACCCTCTTTACATTTTTAAAATTTTTTGATTTTTTGATTTTTTAAGAATATGGAACACCTTTGCAACAAGAAAAAGGTTTGAACATATTGCATAGTTCAACAAGTCAATCATGAAAAATGACACCTATTGGTATAGGAGTCTAACAGAATCCACTGGGAGGACTCATAATCATTATAAAATAATTCAAATTCAGTGAGGGGGCCTTAGGATTAAAGTTTTCTTAGCAAGAGATCAGTTAAACCTCTCAAAGATTATCATATCTAGTTAACACCTTTCTTGTTTAGTCAGGTCTGAAAGACAGAACATAGTGGCTCCTAGAAAGATTCATACTAGAGCTCACCCTGACCCAAACCCACCTAAGACAATTGATAACCCTGAAAGATTACTTAGGAAGCCTCCTAAATTTTCAACTATTTTCAAATCACCCTTGAGAGCTAATTCAGTTCCTGAAAATCTTGCAGCCCTACAGCAATCACAAGTAGATCTAAGAAATCCATTTAGAACACGGTCACTCGACGATTTAGATTAGATAGATTCAGAGTATTCACTTTCATCCCCGGAACAAAGTGAACATCCTGGTAGTATAGAAACCACACCACTTGATTTGAATTTCTTTCTCAATTTAGGTGTCTCTCATCCAAGATCAGCTCAGCAATATATCCCTGGTCCATCCACATCTATTCGTCCAACATCCACTGTCCAAAGCACTCCACTCCAGCCCACTATCCCTTTTGTTAATCCATCTTTTGTGAATCCACCCCCACCTCCAATCATGGTAGCATGGTATGCTCCCTTGGTGCTACCCCAGCCTTTAGCTCCTTTACCCAATGAATATCAGTCTAAGATTCCTCATTTCACTAGTAAAGAATCCACCACCACTCAACACCATGTAGATAGGATGGGAGACGCCTTTGACTACATGGAAATAGAGGATGAAACAATTAAGATGAGGATCTTCGCTCAGAGTTTAGGAGGAGAAGTGACGAAG
Organism: Pinus albicaulis; assembly: GCA_034641835.2. Lineage (NCBI taxonomy): Eukaryota > Viridiplantae > Streptophyta > Pinopsida > Pinales > Pinaceae > Pinus > Pinus albicaulis. Next base: position 119,771,970 of record CM076569.1, read on the forward strand.
TGGTTTAAAGCCTTGCCTCCCAATAGCATTAATGATATTTCCTCCTTACATCATACTTTCATAAACAAATGGGAAATTAGAATCAACCCTCTCCAAATTCTAGCTGAATATAAGAATATTAAAAGAAATCTAGGAGAGAGTGTCCAGGACTACTCTACAAGATTTAACAATATCTACAATGCTCTTCCACCACACATGAAACCTCCCAAAGGAATGGCCCTGGTAAAATACCCTGAAGGCTTTGATGCTGATATGGGATAACAACTTAGGGAGAGAGATTATAATACATTGGAAGACATGAAGAAAGGAGCAGTGAGTGTTGAGGAAAACTTGACTGAGAAAAGAGACAGGATGAGGGCTGAGAAAAAGGTAACCTATAGGGATGACAACATTGCTTTTTCATCTGATCCCAAATATGATAGTCTAGCCAAAAATATGGAGAGACTAGGAAAAATGGTAGAAAATTTGACTATCCAAGTCAGCAATCAGAATAAGAACCAAAGTCAAAATCAGAACTTTAGGAGAAATAACCCCCCAAATAGACAAAGAGACTCTGATCAGAAGGTCATCCCTCCATTTCAAGAGAACTTCCTCGATGAGGATGAAGTAATAATAGAGGAGTCAGAGGAAACTGACATGAATATGATGGATGTGGATGACCTAGATCATACCTTCCCCATAGAAGAAAACCAGGCCTCGTACTCGCACTGGAACGAGGAAGGGTTGGAAATTGAGGACTATAGGTTAGGATTCGAAAGTGCCATCATGCAGGCCCGAGAACAATATGACCTTAGGAGCAAAAAGAACATATTTGATCCCAAACCAAAGCCCTCTGAAATCACCATTAAGAAAAGGCCTGCAAAGACTCCTAAAGTGACTGTTGAAAACAGTAAATCAACAGCTGAGAATTCTGGTAAAAACAAATATAAGGACATTCAAACTAGTGAAAAATCAACCCGAGAACCTAGCAGCACTAGAATTACAGCTAATGCTCCTGATAAAACAGCTTCAAACGTTGTACATACTGAAAATCAGCAAGCTGAGACTACTAATAAAATGGTGCCCAAAAAGACAGAATTGAATCTTTCAAAGAGTCAGTCTGCTTTCAATTTGGAAAGTGAGATTGCCAAAATTAAAATTTATGTCCCTCTCATTGAGTTAGCCACTCAGGATGTATATAAGAGTCAAATTTTGAAAGCTTTAAACTTAGGAGAAAATAGTGACATCGTCAATTTGAATGATGAGCAACCGGCTCTCTTGTTCGGCCCAAAAATTGAAGGGAAATTTCAAGAAGGGGTAGTACCTCCTTTCTATGTCAGCTTCAATATCCACGACAAAATCCTGCATAATGCTATGCATGACTCTGGAGCCTCACACAACTTTATGCCAAAGGTGATAATGGAAAGGCTAGGACTAGAAATAACCAGACCTTACAAGGATTTATATTCTTTTGACTCTAGCAGAGTGAAATGCCTTGGCCTAATTAAAGACCTTTGTGTGAATTTGACTCAAATCCCAGCCAAGTGCATGGTTATGGATGTTGTGGTGGCTGATGTGCCTCCTAAGTATGGCATGTTGTTATCAAGATCATGGGTTGCCAAGCTGCAAGTTACAATGCAGATGGATGGGACATATGCTACTATCCTTGTCTTTAGCCAGCTTAGAATACTATACAGAGAGGCGCACATAAAATTCATGGTCAGTAGCCCAGAAAAGCTTGAAAATTCCCCCATTTACTCTGTCCATACAGACCTGGATTCGTATATCCTTTATAATGATGAATCATCAAATAAACCAGAGCTAGAAGACAGCGACTCAAATAACCAGCTGGAGGCCCCAAATCTAGAAATAATGGCAGTTCTAGGTATGGAAGAAAATGAGAGAGAAACTTTTGAACAGTGTGTTAAAACAACAAACCAGAGTGAACAAAGCCAAGATGGCAAACAAAAGACTACCTGTCATGCTGAACTCTATGAAAATCCTGAGGAACGGGATCCATCACGACATGATGCAGATCTCAGAACAGAACATAATGATGAACGAGGCAATAGGGATGAAAACGATGTTAACCCTACAAACAATCCCTTATGGTGCATGAACTTTGACGGGTCTTGCACTAAAAAGAGTGCGGGAGCTGGGGTATGGTTGGTCGACACTGAAAAAAATTACTCCGAGAGCCATGCTTTCAAGCTAGATTTCAAATGCACTAATAACATCGCAGAGTATGAGGCTCTCATCCTAGGATTGCGTCTATTGAAAGAACTAGGAGCCAAGAAGATAATTGTTCAGGGAGATTCAGAATTAGTCATCAAGCAGCTAAATGGAGAATATGTCGTCAAGAATCCTAGACTAAGGGTATACTGAAATAATGCCATAGATTTCCTGAAAACATTTGCAAAATATGAACTCGTGTTTGTCCCAAGGAGTCAAAACATAAGTGCAAACGGATTGGCTTGCGCCACTAGTTCATGCCAAGAATCACCTAGTGATAAACAGATCATCATTCGTACAAAATATAGACCTGCAGTGCCAGATAATGAGAAATATTGGTAGGTCTTTGAGGGTGACAAACAAATAGAGGATTTCCTGCTTGGCATAAATGAGTTTGAATTATCTAATTCAGATTCTAAATCAGATGAAAATTTCCTAAACAAAGAGCCCCCTGAAGAAGAAAAACCATTTGGTCCCGTAAAAATCAACATGTTAACTAAAAAACTTGGAACTCATACTGAAGAGTACGAAGACACAGAAAATGAAGACATGGAGGTACTTTTGTCAAAGGAAAATAACATACCTAGGGGGCTAGCGCCATTAGAAGACCTTTTTTATTTTAACAACATGGCAAAGAAACCCACTGTAGAATACACAGAGTCTAATGTTGAGGAATACAACGTAGGCACCAAGGATAAGCCTAAAATGATTAAAATAGCTAGGTCCTTGCTAGTAAACATGAAAAAGAAATACATTGACTTGTTTAAAGAGTTTTTTGATGTGTTTTCCTGGAGCTATGAAGATTTAAAAGCCTGCGACACAGAAATCATCCAACACAAGATCCCATTGAAAGAAAACCAAAAACCCTTTAGGAAAAAACTGTGTCGAATTAATCCAATGCAACTGCTTCTAGTGGAAATTGAAATCAAGAAAATGTATGAGGCAGGAATCATTGTGCCTGTAAGGTTTTCAGATTGGGTTTCTAACCTTGTAGCTATGAGGAAAAAGACAGGAGAAATCAGACTGTGCATTGATTTCAGAAACCTTAACAGAGCCTCCCTAAAAGACAATTACCCTTTACCCAAAATGGAACACATCCTACAAAGGGTAGTTGGTTCAAAGAGGATTTCTCTGTTAGATGGTTTTTCAGGGTATAACCAAGTTTTAGTACTCCCAGAAGACCAAATCAAGACAACTTTCACCACTCCTTAGGGAACTTTCATGTATGTGAAAATGCCTTTTGGATTAATGAATGCTGGGGCCACTTTTCAAAGGGCCATGGAAATTTCTTTTTCAGAGGAGATAGGGCACTTCATTGTAAAATACCTTGAAGACATAAAAGTTTATTCAAAAACTAATGAAGAGAACCTTAAACATATAAGAAAGGTCCTGGAAAAGTGCAGAAGGTTTGGAATATCTTTAAATCCCAAAAAGACAGTGTTTGGCCTTCAAGAAGGTAAACTCCTCGGCCATATTATATCAGAAAGGGGGATTAAAATAGATCCAAAAATAGTTGAGGGAATACTACAGATTAGCCAACCAAGGAATATAAAAGAAGTACAGTCCTTTATTGGAAAGATTAACTTCTTAAGGAGGTTCATTCCCAACTTAGAAGAGCTCCTTAGAAACATGACTAATATGATCAAAAAAGAAGTAGCATTGAAGTGGACTGTAGAAGCCAAAAGACCCTTCGAATTGGTAAAACATGCACTCACCCGGGCACCAGTCCTAATCAGCCCGGAATTTTTAAAAGAGTTCCTTATTTTCTCCTTTGCCTCAAAACATACCGTGGCTGCAGTCCTGTTGCAGAAAAACCCAGAAGGACAAGAACATCCTATTTATTTTTTCAGCAAGGCTTTAAGGGATGCACCCTTGAAATATAACATAATGGAAAAACAGGCCTATGCTTTGGTAAAAGCCTTAAAGGACTTTAGGGTGTATATTCTACATTCCCACATCATTTCTTATGTGCCTAACGTAGTGGTAAAAGACATCTTGTCACAAGACCCGGATGGAAATAGGGGTAAATGGATTGCTATAATATTAGAGTATGATTTGGAAATCAAACCCACGAAACTTATTAAAGGTCAGGGCTTGGCTCAATTAATGGCTGAATCTAATCTACAAGCCCTTGAAATTAACATGGTAGATGCCTTGGATGAACAGGAAGAATTACCTACTCCCACTGTGGAAGAACAGTTCCAAAACTCACCTTAGTACGCTGACATCTTGTATGTGCTTACAAATCTTAATGCTCCTCCCGACTTATCGAAAACAAAGGCAAGGTTTTTAAAGTTGAAAGCTAGGAACTATTGCATTTTAAATGAATGTTTATATTGGAAAAATGCTAATGGTTTATTACTTAAATGTTTGCCTGAAGTTGATGCAGAGAGGATCAAGCATGAATTCCATGAAGGAGAGTGTGGAGGTCATCTCTACTGGAAAACCACAGCCAATAAAATATTTAGAGTTGACTATTACTGGCCCACCCTCTTCCAAGATGTCCATAAAATGATAGTAGCCTGTCACAAGTGCCCAATTTTTGAAGGCAAAAGAAAACTCCTTCCTTTACCATTACAACCTATCACTGTTGAAGCTCCTTTTCAACAGTGGGGCCTAGATTTCATAGGAGAAATCCATCCTGCTTCATCTTCCCAACACAAATGGATTCTCACAGCCACTGACTACTTCACAAAGTGGATAGAGGCCATCCCTTCTAGGAATGCCATAGATTCTATGATTATAAAATTTCTTGAAGACCATATCCTGTCTAGATTCGGCTGCCCTAGGAAGATTATTACTGATAATGTTGCTGCTTTTGGTTCCAAAAGGATGATTGAATTTTGTCACAGGTATCAGATTACACTCGGTCATTCTACTGCTTCTTACCCTCAAGGTAATGGGTTAGAAGAATCATCAAATAAAATTTTGGTGACCATCATCAAGAAGCTGCTTGAGGAAAATAAAAAATCATGGCATAACAAGTTGGTGCATGTTTGTGGGCAGACAGATTGACCACAAAGAAATCCATTGGAATATACCCTTTCCAGCGTGTTTATGGAGCAGATGTAGTGTTTCCCACCAGCCTAGGTGTACCAGTGATAAAATTAGTCCAAGAAATACAGTTAGAAGAGGACAACATGATAAGCAGGATTAATCAGACAATACATCTCCAACAGACAAGGGAAGAGGTTTACAGTAGAGCTTAGAAGGTGCAAGAGAACATAAAGAAGTTTTTTGATAAGAGAACAAAGGCTTGTGACTTCAAAATTGGAGACAAGGTACTCAAATGGCACTCCAGAAGAGAGGATAAGGGTAAACATGGCAAATTTGACAATTTGTGGCAAGGTCCTTACATGATTCAGTCCACCATTGGTCCAAATGCCTTTTTTATGCAAGAGTTAGATGGCACAGATCTGTTTGGGGGTCCTGTCAATGGCAGGGTGCTTAAGCATTACTACTGCTAAGTTTGATTTTAAAGCTTTCATTTCCATGGTAAATACCATTGCTTTGTTCAGTTTCACAAGAAGAAAAATATAAAAAACAATAGAAAAAGAAAAGAGGGCATATTGTAAAAAACAATAAAGGTACAACCCCATACCAAAAAAGAGAAATAAATTCTGAAAGTGTGCAAGCTTAAATGCCACTCCTGAAAAACACACTTCTAGTTAGTCAAACAACCTAATCTTGACTAATTAGTTTTAAATTTACTGCTAATAGGATAGTGAATTCGATTTGCCAAACTATTTAATCTTGGCTTATCAGTAGATAGATTAGGATAGAAATTAAAGGTTCAAACATGCTCAAAACCTGAACCTAAGTTTCCAAGCAAGAATTGACTCCAATATATGTTTAATTCTGAGTCAAAATAGAGGTAAATATGGTTCTAATTAGCTCAAAATCTGAACCAGTTGACAAAGGAAAGACAGCTCAAAAAAGAGGAAAAAACAGAGCTGTAAAAAGGTGAAAGAAGTGCTTGAAACTTTCAGATCTTAAGCCTTCCATTTTTTTATTTAAATTTTCTACAAAATAAATATCTATGTGCATATTGTTTTTTATGCCATAGATCACAGCAAGTCAAACAGTTTAATCTTGACTTGACTGTTTTTAAATTTCTGTTCTAGAATTTAGAGAATAAAATCTGATTGGACAGTTTAATCCCAACATATGGCAGATTAGGTAGAGAATTATGTGGACTCAACTGTTTAATCTGAGTCCATGGAGAAATAAGGAGTAGAAATAGATTAGATTTCCTGTTTTTAAAAGAATAAAATGTTGTAAAAGAGTTTTCCAATCTAAGTGCACTCTAATGAAGAAAAAATGTTAGATCAGTAGGGTTGGGTGGGTAGTAAGCTGGTTGATGAAGATCCATTTTTTTTTCCTGGCTGTTAATATGTTTTTAGAAAAAATAATATCATCTAAGAAAATAAGGCAGCCCAATGGATGAGATACTGATCAACCTTCCAGAGAAATTCAGGTCTGAAGTTCTTGATACCTTCAAGAAGGCACCATCCCCAAGTGGAGCCACTGTTGGCCACCTATAAATGTGTTCTATCAAAAGGTGGCCAAAACATTGTTCAGCCTTCAAGAAACAGTTTCATTGCAAAAAATTTTTTCTTGAAGCCTCTGAAAGATCTCATGCCCTTGTCTAAAAATCTTCACTGCTGTTTCCCTTCAGAACTCAGAAATTTTGCTAAAACGTCTGTGAGAAAGACTGCTGTAAAATCCCCTTATCTCCCCTTCCTCCACTCAGAGACTAACCTTCATTTTTACTCTTTTTTCCCCCATCATTTTCCTCTATTTTTTCCTTTGTTCCATTTCCCCCTTCATAAAATCCACCTTGCATAGTTTAAAACTCCTTTTTAAACTATATCGAAACCCTCAAAACCCTTTGAAAACCACTGAAAATCCATAAAACCCATTTTTTATTTTATTTTTAGACTTAAGCCCCCTTGCGATAAGTCTTAAACCACTTCCCCTCCACGTGCCCGCACCCTGGAACCAAGCGCTGAACCATTCAAGCACTTAATCGCATCACAAGAAACCAAGCGCACAAGTCTTTTGGTTAAATAAAAAGTTCTGATGCAATTAGCCCTGTGTGTCGCAACCCTCGATCATATTGTTATCCCACATAACCCGTGAGCCCGCAATCGGGCGCTAAATCATTGAAAAAATCCATTCCTGATTCATTTTTTCCTTTGTAGATCCAAAAACCTTTTTACCCAAAGTTTGGTCTAATGCGCCGGAGTTATGTTTTTTAATGTAAAGAAGGGTAGATCAAAAATACCCGAAGCGCAATCGCATCGGAGAAATTCACAATGGGTAACACCCGCATCAAACTTTCAGATGCGATTGGGTCCTATATATAAACTCTTTACTTCATATAACTCATGCCCAGGACCAAAGGTTAAAGTCCCAAGGCGCTTAATCGCATTGGAGGATTCCTAATGGTTAGATTGAAAAACCCGAGCCCGACCTCTGATTCCGATTAGCCCTCATATGCATAAGCCTCGGGCCCATCATATTCCATACATCCAGCAGCCCCGCAATCGGGTGCCAGCCACTTCATATATATATATTCCGCCCCGATCCACCAAAACTTTGTATTATTTGAAAATTTGGGTTTTTCATATGTTTCAAAGATTTTCCACCGGGGCACAGTTAAAGCAATATCTTCCGTCGATTTGGAGCCGATCGAACAACATAATATTACTGTGTAGAGGACCCTTGACTGGTTCAAGGAGGAGATGCATAGCCATCCAAGTTTCTCATTTTTGAGCTGAACACAACACTTTGGATTGGAGTGTAGAGTTTTCGAGGATATGATGAGCATAATCCTAATCATTCCAATGCATAACTATGTGTTCAACATTATGTATGATCTTGAGACAAAAGATGCACCATCATGGAGATCAACAACACTGTCACTAAGAAGCAGTGATGAGTTGGGGGCCCAACTATTAATGGAACATTCTGATGACCATTCCACTTATGTAGCATTGGATAGGAAAAGGGTTAATGAGAGACATCTCCTGCCATTTAGTTAGTTTTATTCTTGAAAAATTAGCTAGTTTCTGATAGTTTCATTGCTGTTTAGTTTTTTCTTTCAGTGCGTTGTTGTTGTTTTTTTGCATTTTCTTATGAGAGTAATAGAATAGAGGAAAAATCCAAAAGTTCTGGATCGAGCCTTCCCCTCTCATCTTTTTCCATAGAGTTTGAGGAGGGTAGACCTTTGCATGGGCCAAAAATTAATTTATGTTCATTTCTTCTGAGTTTAGGGAATAAATTGCATTACTAGTCCGAGTCTTTAATTCATTGTTTTTATCACACATTTTGTCTATTTTTGTGCATGAATCAACAGGTTTGATTGCAGGAATAAATATCAGTTTTCCCAGATAAATTCATCAAGCTGTCCCGCTTCATTTTCCAGCTATGTTTTCATGCTTGAGAACTGTTTTTGCGCCTCCATTTCCCTCCTTCTCTCCTTAACAGTTGCTGCACCATTTTTATTCAAAAAAATCAATTAAAAGATTGACCTCCACCTTTCTCCTTGAAACTCTGACTTATCGAACTTTGCATCTCACATTTCGCAATTTTAGCATTATCGCATTGCGCACCTCAAAAATTTCGGCCTTATCGCAATCACAAATCGCATTCCCTACTTAGTTCCCATTAATACGTTTCGCTTCCAAGCCCCAATTGCGATATTCTTACCGTACTCCGCTACCACATCACCCATTGCATTTTGCAACATTTTCCCTTTTTCCTTTAAAGACTTGCCACAAATCGAAATCACATTTTCTATTGGTTTCCGTTAATACTTTCTACCTTTGAACCTCGATTGCGATATTATTGTACTCCACTGCCACATCACCCATCGCATTTCACATTTCACAATTTCGGCTGTATCGGATTTCGCACTTCGCACTTTCCTCCTGACTGCACTGCTGCTTCTCCTCCAACTTTGCGATATTGCGAATTGCGGTATCACATATCGCATATCGCACTTTTGTTGTCCCATTTCAATTCCACCATCGCACTTTTTAAAGCCTCCCTCTCCAAAGATTTTTTTCGATATTATGCGCTTTTAATAAAGTCCAAACACTTTTTTCACTCCTCTAAGCCTGGTTTCGTGTGGTTAGCCTTCCCTAGGCATCTTTAGCCCTTTTCCTCCAAACTGCAAGCAACATTTTTTAAAGTTTAGTTAGATCATGAATAGTTGCATGGTTAGAAGCATGATAGCATGGTAGATATATCATAAGATAAATAGGGTGTGTTTAGTCGATTGGCCGAGTTAAGTGTGGTTTAAATTAGTTTATTTTCTTCCATTTATTTTTAGCAAGTTAAAAAAGTTTCATTTCCTGTCATTTCTTTTCAGCAATTTAGTTTAGTTTCCTTTATATCATTTCCTTTATGCAATTTATTTTAGTTTCATTGAAGTGTGACAGACTTCACTGAGAAACCCTAGAAGTAGCACCATTTCGTAAAGCATAAGAGGATGACATGAGTAGAATGCATCTTCTGTGTATATAACACCATCACCTTGTTATAGCATCATTTATCACCATCATATACTTGATGAATTATGCATTGGCCTTGGGAAACCTTTCCCTTCAGACTTGGACTGTTGAGAATGCAACAAGATGATGAGCTTAGTGGAAAGAATTCGCCTTCACTAAGTTGGCCCGCAGGCAATTTTTGACGCAAAGTCTATTTTTAGACTATGTCTATTTTTAGACATATGGATCATGTTCTATGAGTTGCAGGATGCTATTTGTGGATGGTTGGTCAAGTTGGGAAAAATAGATGGACTTCTATTTTTAGACATATTGGGCGGAATCTATTTTTAGATTGCCAGTCTAAAAATAGATATGTCGAATATTATTAGCTCTTAATAATATTTGGACTCTAAACATTATCATATTCTCTTGGAGCACTTCAGTTAAGTGCACAGATGTGGCACAGGAGCTGACAGAAGGAATTACGCTATTCCTGAGGGTTATGTGGAGCTATTGCATGGATACTTCAGTTAGAACTCATGTGACAGAGTTTGGTGGAGTTGATTGAGGAAGTTAGTGGAGTTGTATTTAGTTTAACTCAGTTAAACATAGTTGAGCTAGTTGTATCTAGTCTAACTGATTGATACACTAGTGAGAGTGGTGTGAATTAATTATTAATTAATTCACTAATTAATAACTCATAAATCAACTAAAGAATACATCCTTTATTGTGAGCCAGTTCAGGTGGAGATGGTGAAGAGGTAGGTGAAGAAGCGGTGTGACTATCGATTGTGAATATCTTTGGTGCATGAGTTTGCACCACACATTGATGGAGATGCTGTGGGGAGTTGTGAGTGCATACCGGAGGATTCGAACTTAGATTGGGCCATTATTCATCTTGGATTGCGCGATGAAAGCAGACTAAGGTGGCAGAGATTGGAGCATGTGATTTGCTAGATCGGGCTTGATTAGTGTGTAGCGATTGGAGATTGTATTGAGAGCTTTGTGAGGAGCTTTGTATAATTATTGCTACATGATCTCTATGACATATAATATACAGATATTTGGGGGTTTTCAGCTTTAAGCTTTCCCATAAAATACTGTGTTCATATGTGTGATTGTTTATGGTTTTAATGTGTGCATGCAATTGTTTAATTTCCGCAAATTGATGATCAATAGTAGAAGAGGTTATGTATTATGCATGAAGCTCAAATAGTGTGTGATCAGGATAATCTCGGTGAATAATTTAACAACTATTCAAATTTATACATGGTATCGGAGCAGTATTGATCATTGGAGTAATTGCAAAACATTAAAGTGGTTGAGTTTTGTGCTGGTGGAATTCGAATTTGCAGCAGTGTTTTCTTGGTGTCGAAGTTGAGATGTCTTTCAACAGATTGCGATTGGAGTATGCCCTTGAGGGAAGCTCGAATTATATTGCATGGAAGGATAGGATGGAGGCGGTGCTAGATGAAAATGGGTTGAAGGAGTTCATAGATGCAGAAATTCCAAAGCCTACTTCTACTGATGCTGCCGTACTTGACGCATGGAAAAAGAAGACAGTAAAGTGTCGAAGGATTCTATTGGAGGGCGTGAAGGATCACATAGTGTCCAAACTTCATGGTAAGCCTTCTCCATTCTTGATGTGGAAATCCTTGACAAATTTATTCCAAAGCAAGAGCGACCAGAGGAAGTTGGCGCTCAAGGATAAACTCAGAAACATAAAGATGGAGAAAGGCGACAGTATGCCCAAGTACCTCACGAAGTTCGTCCAATGCAGGGATGAGCTGGGAAGTGTGGGGGTGACTGTTGATGATGAGGAATTGGTGAGCTTAGCTCTCCTTGGGCTTCCGAAGAGTTGGCATTCCTATCAGGACTCTGTCAATGGTCGGGAGAAATTGCCAGGATGGGAGCGACTTTGGTCAGATCTTGTGCAAGAGGAGATAAGGCGAAGTACCAGGGACGAATCTTCATCAAAGAAATATGATGAAGAGAATTGTGCAAAAGGCCTGTGAAAGCAAGAAACACAAAGAGCAAGAAAGCTTCTCATTTAGGTGCGAAAGGCAAGAAGCAGGACATGTCCAAGGTGAAGTGCTTTCACTGTCACCATCACGGACATTATGCCACAAATTGTCCGCAGAAGAAGAAAAATAAGCATGCTGCTGGATCTACAGTGGGAGAGGCCTTAGCCTCGCAGTTTGAGCTGGATTTTTCGCTGATCTCATGCTTGGTCTCAAGTGTGATGGGATCAGTATGGTTCTTGGACAGTGGTGCGTCTTTTCACATGACGGGAGATCGAGATTTGTTTACTGATCTGGATGAGAAAGATCTTGGAGTGCACATCGAGATGGGCGATGATGGTAGATACAGTGCGACTGGTATTGGTACCATTTCCTTTGAGAGGGAGTCTGGTAAACCCTTCATATTGAAGGATGTGATGCATGTTCCAGGATTGAAGAAGAATCTTATCTCTATGGCGATGTTAGAAGACAAGGGATATGATGTTGTCTTTAGCGAGGGAAAGGCTTTCCTGCGCAGTAAGGCAACTGGTGAGACCCGGAGGATAGGGGTTCGAGTTAAGAACCTTTATCAATTGCAGGTAGATGGCTGTGCAACAATGGTAGGCAAGGCAGAAGGAGTGGTGAGCCGAGATGATGGCGAGTTGTGGCACCGAAGATTGGGCCACCTTCACCATGGAGCTTTGAAGATATTGCAACAGATTTCTACTGGGCTTCCTAAAGGCACTCTTGCGCAGTCAGATCAGTGCAAGGGGTGTACCTTGGGAAAATTTGTGAAAGCCACCTTTCACGAGAAGGATAGTCACGCCACGAAGATCCTTGAGAGAATTCACACAGACGTGTGTGGACCTTTCTCAGTAGCTTCGACAGCAAAGCACAGGTACTATGTGATATTTGTTGATGATTTTTCTCGTAAGTGCTGGATCTTCTTCATGCAGAAGAAGAGCGAGACATACTCAAAGTTATATGAGTTCAAGGCACTGGTTGAGAAAGAATCGGGGAAGCAGGTGAAGGCTCTTAGGAGCGACAATGGTGGTGAATTCATCTCTGGCGAATTCAAGGAATTTTGCAGCACAGAAGGAATTCGAAGAGAGCTCATAGCACCTCATAACCCATAGCAGAATGGGGTCGTGGAGCGGAAGAATAGAACGATCGTGGGTGTTGTACGGGCGATGTTGCATGATCAGGGCCTTCCCATACACTTGTGGGATCAGGCATGCAATACTGCGGTATATGTGCAAAACCATTGTCCTCATAGGATACTTGTGAGTACACCGGGAGGCATTTTTCGAAGAAGCACGATATTTCCCATTTGATCTTTAGTTCCACTGTTACATTCATGTGACGAAGGATACCGGGAAGAAGGCTGGAGCCGACACAACGGAAGGTTGGGATATTTTTTAAGGTACAGCAGTATACTACAACTATCGTGTGTATTTTGGATGATGTAATCTTTTGTTGTGCGACGGGACATCAATTTTCAAAATTTCGGAGGAGAAAGCCATGAAGTGTTCGCTTGAGAGAGACCCACATTGCAGTACGAGATGAGGAGCTATTAGTTACTAAGGATTGAGACTCGGGATGTGGATCAGCCATAGGAGGAAGTTCATGGAGTGGAAGAGACCACCATGCAGTGCCAACCATCAGAGGGCGGAAGCGCACTACAGAAGCTGAGCGACTGGCTCAAGATGCAGAGAAGGTTGTAGGAGCACCTACATCACAGCGCAGACAGAGACAGTCACCTGACTGGTATACTGGATACATGGCTCCTGTGAGCAAGTGTATTGTGACAGATCCATCCTCTTTCGAGGAAGCTATGGAGGATCCCGCATGGGTAGATTCCATGGTGGAAGAGTATGATTCGATTGTCAGAAAAAGTGCATGGGAGATTTTCTTGAGACCGGAAGGGAAATTAGTGGTGGGTTCGAGATGGATCTACAAAGTGAAGTAGACAGCTGACGGGAGTGTGGAGAAGTACAAGGCAAGATTTTTTGCCCGAGGCTTTTCACATATATAGGGGATCGATTATGAGGAGACCTTTGCACCTGTCGCAAGATATTCTTCCATACGGACGATTCTTACTCTCTCAGCACAAATGGGGTGGCACATTCATCAAATGGATGTGAAGACTGCGTTCCTCAATGGGGTGATTGATGAGGAGGTGTACATAGAGCAGCCCGAAGGTTTCAAGATCTTCAACAATGAGTCGCATGTGTGCAGGCTCAAGAGAGCGTTGTATGGGTTGAAACAAGCACCTCGTGCTTGGTACACACTGATAGACAGTTATTTCACCGGACTTGGATTCTCCAAGGTAGGCGGATCTAACTTCTCTGATTTTCATGGAGGGTAAGTTCTTGATCATTGTACTTTATGTAGATGATTTTATTTTGTGAGGTGATGAGGCATTAATACTCTCATGTGGGGAGGATCTTGCAAAAGAGTTTCTGAGATGAAGGACCAGGCCTCCTTCATTATTTCCTGGGATTGGAAATTTGGTAGCGCAATGATGGACTGTTTGTTTCTCAGGGTAAGTATGCCTGGGAGATACTGGAGAAGTTCAACATGCATGGCTGCAAGCCTTTTGATACTCCTCTTCCTGGTGGATGGAGGAAGGAGGATGCTACTTCAGCGGAGGTAGTGGATGCCACTGTTTATCAACAGTTGGTGGGGTCGCTTATGTATCTGGTCAATACACGACCCGATATATGCTATGCAGTTAACCAGCTTTCATAGGCTATGGTTAAGCCTACCAAGCTCTTCTGGAAGGCGGGAAAGCATGTATTGAGATATCTCAGAGGCACATCGGGAGAAGTATGGATTGTGTAGTACAACGAGTCGGATGAGGTGAAGCTATTTGGCTTCACGCGGATGCGGATGGGGCGAGGAGCCCAATATGGATAGAAACACATACGGAGGGATTTTCAGTATCATGTCGACAGGTTTCTTGGTACAACGGTAGATCAAATTGGCCTCGGTTCAGTAGAGTCGAGTATATGGCAGCGAGTTTGGCTGCATGCGAGGCTATATGGATGAGGAAGATCCTGGTCGGGTTTTTCGGTTCACACTTAGATCCTACTGTGATATATTGTGATAATCAGAGTTGCATCAAACTCTCGGTTAATCCAGTATTTCATGATAGATCTAAACACATTGACATCCGGTATCATCATATCAGAGATTGTGTGCAGCGGAAGATCATGTTACTTTCATACATTCCCACGGAGGATCAGGATGCGATATCTTGTAAGGCGCTCATAGGAGCAAATTCGAATACCATAGAGCGGGATAGGGTTGCGGATAATCCATGTCTTGTTGAGAGGGGAGTGTTGAGAATGCAACAAAGATGATGAGCTTAGTGGAAAAGTCGCCTTCACTAAGTGGGCCCTTGGAGCTATTTTGGCGCAAAGTCTATTTTTAGACATATGGATCATGTTCTATGAGGTTGCGGGATGTTATTTGTGGATGGTTGGTCGAATTAGGAAAATATAGATGGACCTCTATTTTTAGGCATTGAGCGGAATCTATTTTTAGACTGTCGGGCTAAAAATAGAACAGTCAAATATTATTAACCCTTAATAATATTTAGACTATAAACATTATCTTATCTTCTTGGAGCACTTCAGTTTGATGCTTGGATGTGGCACATGAGGCAATGAGGAAGGAATTGCCCCTTTCCTAAGGGTCAAGTGGAGCTATTGCATGGAGACTTCAGTTAGAACTCATGTGAGAGTGTTTGGTGGAGTTGATTGAGGAAGTTAATGGAGTTGTGTTTAGTTTAACTGAGTTAAACATAGTTGAGCTAGTTGTATCTAGTATAACTGATTGATACACTAGATAGAGTGGTGTGAATTAATTATTAATTAATTCACCAATTAATAATTTATTAATCAACTAATGAATACATCAGTTAACTACAATGCATAGACAGTTTCAGTGGAGACCAGGGAAGAGGTAGGTGAAAGAGAAGGTGTGACTATCAGTTGTGACTATAGTGATGCATTGATTGCATCCAACACTCAGTGGAGATGCCAATGAGGATTGCATAGTGCATACTAGAGGATTTGAACTCGGTTGGGCCATTATTATCTTGGATTGTACGATAGAGGCGGAGCTAGGTGGAGCAGATTGGAGCATGTGTTTTGTATGATCTGAGCTTTTGTAGTGTGTAACAATTGGAGATTGTACTGAGAGCTTGTGAGGAGTTTGTACAATGATTGTTACATGATCTCTATCATTATAATATACAGATAGTTGGGGGTTTTCAGCTTTAAGCTTTCCCATAAATACTGTGTTTATATGTGTGATTGTTTATGGTTTTAATGTGCGCATGCGATTGTTTATATTTCCACAAATTGATGATAAATAATAGAAGAGGTTATGTATTATGCATGAAGCTCAAATAGTGTGTGATCAGGATAATCTCGGCGAATAATTTAACAGTTATTCAAATTTCTACATGGACATATTTCTCAAAAAAGAATTTCTTAAAACCCATACGCAACTCTGCATAGAATTTTCTGCGTATACACGTGAGTCCATACATAGATAACCACGTATGCCTTTTTAAAACATTAAAAAATATATAATTTCT
Organism: Pinus albicaulis; assembly: GCA_034641835.2. Classification (NCBI taxonomy): domain Eukaryota; kingdom Viridiplantae; phylum Streptophyta; class Pinopsida; order Pinales; family Pinaceae; genus Pinus; species Pinus albicaulis. The sequence goes on from CM076569.1 coordinate 119,788,289, forward strand.
GTATTTTAGAAGTGGGGCTTACGGTTGTTCATGTAACTTAACTACCCCAGCATGTGGCCTAACTGTTCCCAACTGAAAAACTAAGTTGAGGGAGTATAAAAGCCCCTCAAGGGAATGGCATAAGGGAGGAGGAGAGATAAATATAGATATTATACGTCGTTGGAGCCCTATCCACATCTGATATATTCCCTGTGCCCCCTGCACTTCCCAGATATTTTCAGGAAACACTTGTTTCCTTGAGATGTTCACTCACCCTATGTGATATCCATTGTGCACTAATATTGGAAGAATTTTTGTGAGGCTAGGGTGGGACGGATCCAGAGGACGGTATGCTCGAAGGCCATGGCAGATTTCAGGTGATCTCTTCACATTTGTTTACTGTACATGTCATTAATAAAAGAAGTTCCATCTTGTTCCGGATGTTCACGTGTCATTTATCTCTCATACATGTGTAATGATCTTAAATAATTCATTTAATATTGTTTTTATGAGATTATGCATGATTTTCACTAACATCTATAACATATATATGTTGTACAACTATTTTTTTGTGTTTTTTCTTTTGTAATGTTCCTAATTAGCCCAAGCTAATATGAACATTTCATTCTGTCTTAATTTTATGTACTAATGAATAAAATGGAAAGGAGGACATGAAAAACTCCTAAAATCAAGAATAAATCAGTGCCTATGTGAAAAGAGGCATATTTGAGCTACTTGAATAAAAACTTGTAGGTGTGAAAGGGTCAAGACCACCAAAGGAGATCCTATTTGACCAAGTCAACCAGCGCTGTCTAGGTTCATTGAAACTCTTTGATGGACTGTGTTAGTATGAATCCTTTGTTGAAGTGTACGAAAAAAGACCACTTTAGCTACGCATAACTAATAGCCCTAACATCAAATGTGGCTGCCAATATCTTCAGATCTGCAGTTAGTTGATCAAGACAAGAGCTGCAAAAAACCAGATCTATGCATAGAAAGACATTAAGCAGTAAAAAGAAGGGTTTGCTCCATATATCCAATAGACAAGACAAGAACAATTTTGAAAGAATTTTTTGTATTAAGGGCACCTGGGAGGAAAACAAGAAGATGTTTCCAATTCTCCTCAATGGGATGGGTTCTTGGAAGTCCTCAGCACTTCAAATCTAGCATTTCTCTCTCCTGTTGGTGTAGAAAACCCAGACAAAGATAGAACTCAAAGGGAGCTCACACAACAAATAATGGAAAATATGACAATGATAATGGCTCAAAGTGAGACCAAGAGTTTAGATCCAGAGTGATCTAATAGGAAACAAAAGGTGAAGAATGGTAGGAAAAACCCTCCTATTTATAACAAAATATTGGGTCATTCTAGATCTTGGTGCATGATTAAAATAACATTAACCAAATCTAGATCCACCTTTTATGGAATATTTTATTATATTTGTTGGAGGAAAAAGTATTTGACTTGGGTCAAATCCATTTATTTGTGAATAATAAATAAATAAATGATTTATTTATCATTTTAAGGAGGTGGTTAAAAGATAATCAAATAAATAATGATTTATTTAATTATTTATGGGTGATTTAGTCATATTTAACAAGGAATATTATTTAAATAAGGTTTAAATAATTACTCCTAGAAAATAATAAGATCAATAAAGATTTATCTAATTAATTTCTTTGTTTTGGGTTAAACATGACCAGGAAAATCAAACAAATATAGGTTTGTTTAATATTTCCTTTTGGGGTTTCCTGTTTAGACCATAAACAACCTAATAAATGTGGTTTATTAAGTTATTTAACATAGTGAAAGCAATTTTACTTAGGGTAAAATTGGTCTGACATGGTGTACTTGGGTCCATCTAATAATAATAGGTTAGATGACCAAAAAATGGTGTAAAAGACTGCGCTGTTCTAGAAGGGGTTTCCAAGTGTGAAAGGGGCCAAAGAGATGAAGTGGTTTAGGGTTTTCCAAGAGACCCTAATGTTATAAAAAGGAGGATAAGGCACATGAAGAGGTTGTTGAAGATTTGTGCTTGATTGAGCAACTCGAGTTCTCTTGGCTGGTTAGCCAAAGAGAAGAGGGTCTCATGTTTAGGAATCCTCTCTCCTTCCATGGAGTAGCTCTTTGGAGGAGGATGTGTTGCATTTCTCCACTATCTGGAATTTTGGCCAAGCTACATATCCATTAGCAACGCTGGTCCTGTTGAGGGTTTTGAAGCTACTGTGAAGTTTCAGCAAGTGGTGACTCAGATCTGCCAGGATCTAGATGTTTTGAGGGATTTCTCTCAGGGAGAGTGTCTTGTGACCACCCGAAAGAGGATATCTATTGTATTTCTATTTCAGATCTATATATTTCATCTATTGTAACATTAATCTCAAGCTACAACACTTTTTCTCTAGTGAACTGCGTTATTTTATGTACTGCTTTTACTGCTAGTTGTATTTCTCTCATTGTACTTGCTTTCTGACGATTGAGACTTGCCTCTCATCTTGAAGATTCATCTTGTAGATTGTTGATATCTATTTTATAGATATAATATACTGTAATATTAATCATCTTCAGAAATTTCTAGAAGTTTCCTGCAGTTTCATGTATTAAAAGTCAGATCTACATCTTCTTGTGCAATATTTTGTGAAAAACCCAAAGGGGACTTGTAGAAGAGGCCGAGTAGTTTCTAGATCTGGTATGGATCTAATGTTATAGAAATATATCTGCCATAGATCTGAGCTCCAACATTTATCCGTTGAAGCACACTTAGAGGGACGTAGTCCATTCCTTTCTGTGATTTTATAAATGCCAGAGATGTCATTTTAATGGAATTCTGCACTATTATTTCATGTGATTTGCTATATGTTAATGGGAGAATCTTTCATAATGTCGATATGATGTTCTAAGGCTGAATTCTGAGCCTTATTTCTGGTCTCCAGTGATTACTGGGAAAAACTGCGCAATTCTGGTTGTCGGGTTTTCTTGTTGCAGCAACTCTTCTCATTAGCTGATTTTTAGCTAGTCAGCTTTGTGGGAGATCTGTTTAAGGGTCTTAAAATCATTTTTTTTCCAAAAAATTCATAAAATAAGTCCCACATAGCCTAATCTAGGGTAAAAATGTCTTGATTTGTGTTATTCTTTCACCCATTTTCTTATACAACGTTCTCACTGAGCCTCTTGCCGAATGTCCTGAAGCAGAAATCTCCCGCTCCTTCCTTGTTTGGTTTTTTCTCCTCTTCTGGATCCCTTCTTTAGATCTAAATATCTAAGAATCCTAAGGGTTTCAAAATCCATTTGGACTGTGTTACTCCCACCCTTGCTGTGTTGCACCTATTTCTATAGACAGAGTCTGGAACGAGCTTGGAAGCCTTCGGTTTTCACCCTCTCTTTAGAGGTGATATAACCAGTAAATTCCCTACCAGTCTATCTCTGGTTTAGATCTATTGGTGTGATTCCATATTGCTGTGATTCGATAGTGAAATATCTTAAGATATTCCCTACTGAGCCTATTTTTCCCCATTTGGAATATTACAGTGGTATCAGAGCATGATCTCTCGCCCAGCCTGTGATATCAAGCTATCAGAGAAGTGCTGAGGAGAAGAAGCAAGAAAAAAGTAGAAAGAAGAGAGTATAAAGTATGGAGAGGATGAGATTACTCTCATATCTTTTCAAATATAAGAAGAACCTCTACAAAGAGGTTGTGCAAGAATGAGAAAGAAGAAGCAGTGAAGCTCCCAAGGAGTTTCAAGAAGGAGAAAATATTCCAGTCAGATCTGCAAGATATGTGCATGAGGAATGTCCAAAATCCTCATCTTATGGATATGTGCACTCAGCCATATCATCATAGCTTCAACATTTTGTTAATGACTCCTTCATGAAGAGGGAAAGAGAAGGAGTGGGTTTATCGGATGCAATGCCAAGGGTTAGATCTCATTTGGGTGAAGGGTCCTCTTCTCAAGAGGGAAGCTGTAGTGAAACCTTTATGAGGTTTCAAGATAAAGAAGAAGACATGGGGATCCCTCCTTTAAGAGAAGACTAATCTCTACGGTCTCCTATTGAGGATGAGGCATGTTCCATCTCTGAAGAAAAGGCTAGGGGTGACAGTGCAGACATAGCAAGAGGACCTCTAGTACTGCATGAAGAAGAAGAAGGAGCAACTGCTCCAAGGAGAGAAGCTCTTGCATTTTTGCAAGGAGTTCCTAAGAATCTCACACATAGAGATTATGGCACAATCCGTGGGCAACATGTGCCATACTTATCAAATGGTGAGATCTTGAAGATTGCAGAAGACAGAGGGAAGGGCAAGCTTCAAATGGTGAGAAACTTTTTCCCCTCTGTATTTCAAAAACATGTTGCACAAAGAAGGCTGAAATATCAATGCAAGCAAAGCAAGGACCTATCTACATATTCTCATGATCTATGCCTTGATGTCTCCTTACTTGAAGGAATTCCACCAAGGAGTTCCCATGATGAGTAGAAGAGAAAAGTGTTCCCTCAACCTTGTGCATCATTGTCATCTCTTCCCAAGGGGGAAACTATCACAACGCTGGAGACTTTGGGTAAGATGCATGCTTATGAGAATCACACTTTATTTTATGGTTGCATGTATTTTCTTACTTCATATTTGTAGCCCATGACTCCCAAGAGGAATGTTATACCATACAAGATTCATGGCCAATTATGGGTCAAGATTGTTCTCAATCATGGCCACTCCCTTGATGGGCTAAGGGAGATTCTGTTGAGAATGCAACAAGATGATGGAGCTTAGTGAAAAGAAGTCGCCTTCACTAAGTGGGCCCGCAGGCTATTTTTGGCGCAAAGTCTATTTTTAGACTATGTCTATTTTTAGACATATGGATCATGGTCTATGAGTTGCAGGATGCTATTTGTGAATGGTTGGTCAAGTTGGTAAAAATATATGGACCTCTGTTTTTAGACATACTGGGTGGAGTCTATTTTTAGACTGCCAGTATAAAAATAGATCAGTCGAATATTATTAGCTCCTAATAATATTTGGACTATAAACATTATCTTATCCTCTTGGAGCACTTCAGTTCGAGCTACGGATGTGGCACATGCAGTTGACAGAAGGAATTATGCTATTCCTAGGGGTTAGTTGAGCTATTGCATGGTTGACTTCAGTTAGAACTCATGTGGCAGAGTTTGGTGGAGTTGATGAGACAGTTGATGGAGTTGTGTTCGATTTAACTTAGTTGAACTAGTTGTATTTAGTCTAACTGATAAATACACTAGTGATGAGTGGTGTGAATTAATTATTAATTAATTCACTAATTATTAACTCATAAATCAACTAAAGAATACATCAGTTGACTACAGTGCATGGACAGTTCAGTGGAGACCAGTGTTGGAGGTGGGTGAAAGGGTGAGTCTACTATCAGTTGTGAATATAGCTGTGCATGAGATTTGCACACACATTGATTGAGATTGCTAATGAGGATTGTGCAGTACAAGCCAGTGGGATTCAAACTTGGATCTCATCATTACTCATCTTGGATTGCGCAGTAGAGGCAGGCAAACAGGTGGAGGAGATTTGAACTTGTGACTTGTTCATATCTGAGCTAGTTTGTGTGTAGCATGTGAGATAGTGCTGAGAGCTGTGAGGAGCTTTGTGCTATGTATTGTTACATGTTATCTATCATTATAATATACAGATAGTTGGGGGTTTTCAACTGTAAGCTTTCCCCATTACATACTGTTTTTATATGTGTGCTTGATTATGTTTTAATGTGCGCATGCGACTGCTTCTAATTCCGCAAATTGATGATCAATGGTAGAAGAGGTTATGTATTATGCATGAAGCTCAAATAGTGTGTAATTAGGATAATCTCAGTGAATAATTCATCTATTATTAAAATTTCTACATGGTATCAGAGGGAAAGTTGATCATCGGATCTATTACAGTGATTACATTTTATTTCGGTAGACAGAGTCTGTAAGAGGGCCAGGTAGCCTATGGATTCATCCTTTCTTTGAAAGGTGAAAAATACAGTAAATTCCCCTACAGTCGATCTCTGTGCTAGAAATACTTTATTCTCACAGATCAGAAGCGGTTGAGTTTTGAGCTGGTGGAATTCGAATTTGTAGCAGTGTTTTCTTGGTGTCGAAAGTCGAGATGTCTTTCAACAGATTGCGATTGGAGTATGCTCTTGAAGGAAGCTAGAATTATATTGCATGGACAGATAGGATGGAGGCAGTGTTAGATGACAACGGGTTGAAGGAGTTCATAGATGCTAAAGTCCCAAAGCCTACTGATGCTGCTCAAGTTGAGGCTTGGCAAAAGAAGACAACAAAGTGTCGAAGGATTCTGTTGGAGGGCGTAAAGGATCACATTGCATCCAGCCTGCATGGAAAAGCTTCTCCATACTTGATGTGGAAAGCGTTGTTAGATTTATTCCAAAGCAAGAGCGACTAGAGGAAGTTGGTGCTCAAGGATAAACTCAGAAACATAAAGATGGAGAAAGGCGACAGTATGCCCAAGTACCTCACGAAGTTCATCCAATGCAGGGATGAGCTGGGAAGTGTGGGGGTGACTGTCGATGATGAGGAATTGGTGAGCTTGGCTCTCCTCGGTCTTCTGAAGAGTTGGCATGCCTATCAGGATTCTGTCAATGGTCGGGAGAAATTGCCAGGATGGGAGCGACTTTGGTCGGATCTTGTGCAAGAGGAGATAAGGCGGAATACCAGAGACAGATCTTCATCAAAGGCATCTGATGAAGAAAATTGCGCTTTGGCTGCCAAAGCAAAGAAGGGGAAGAGCAAGAAAGCTTCTCATTCCAGTGCGAAAGGCAAGAAGCAGGACATGTCCAAGGTGAAGTTCTTTCACTGTCACCAACACGGAAATTATGCCACAAATTGTCCGCAGAAGAAGAAAAATAAGCAGGCTGCTAGATCTGCAGCTGGAGAGGCCTTAGCCTCACAGTTTGAGCTGGATTTTTCGCTGATCGCATGCTTGGTCTCAAGTGTGATGGGTTCAGTGTGGTTTCTGGACAGTGGTGCGTCTTTTCACATGACAAGAGATCGAGATTTGTTTACTGATCTGGATGAGAAAGATCTTGGAGTGCACATCGAGATGGGCGATGATGGTAGATACAGTGCGACCGGTATCGGTACCATTTCCTTTGAGAGGGAATCTGGTAAACCCTTCGTATTGAAGGAAGTGATGCATGTTCCAGGATTGAAGAAGAATCTTATCTCTGTGGCGATGTTAGAAGACAAGGGATATGATGTTTTCTTTAGTGAGGGAAAGGCTTTCCTGCGCAGTAAGGCAACTGGTGAGACCCGGAGGATAGGGGTTCGAGTTAAGAACCTTTATCAATTGCAGGTAGATGGCTGCGCAGCAATGGCAGGCAAGGCAGAAGGAGTGGTGAGTCGGGATGATGGCAAGTTGTGGCACCGAAGATTGGGCCACCTTCACCATGGAGCTTTGAAGATACTGCAGCAGATTTCTATTGGGCTTCCTAAGGGTACTCTTGCGCAGTCAGATCAGTGCAAGGGATGTACCTTGGGAAAATTTGTGAAAGCCACCTTTCATGAGAAGGATAGTCACGCCACGATGATCCTTGAGAGAATTCACACAGACGTGTGTGGACCTTTCTCAGTAGCTTCGATAGCAAAGCACAGGTACTATGTGATCTTTGTTGATGATTATTCTCGGAAGTGCTGGATCTTCTTCATGCAGAAGAAGAGCGAGACATACTCAAAGTTCTATGAGTTCAAGGCGTTGGTTGAGAAGGAATCGGGGAAGCAGGTGAAGGCTCTTAGGAGCGACAATGGTGGTGAATTCATCTCTGGCGAATTCAAGGACTTTTGCAGCACAGAAGGGATTCAAAGAGAGCTCATAGCACCTCATAACCCACAGCAGAATGGGGTTGCTGAGTGGAAGAACAGAAAGATTGTGGGTGCTGCACGGGCGATGTTGCATGATCAGGGCCTACCCATTCACTTGTGGGCAGAGGCATGCAATACTGCAGTATATGTGCAGAACCGTTGTCCTCACAAGATACTTGGCATGAGTACACCCGAGGAGGCGTTTTCTGGTAAGAGGCTTGATATTTCCCATTTAAGGATTTTTGGTTCACCTGTTTACATTCATGTGACGAAGGATTCCAGGAAGAAGCTAGAGCCAACCACAGAGGTTGGGATATTTGTGGGGTACACTGATATGCCCCACAACTATTGTGTGTATTTTCCAGACAGTCGCAAGACTGTTGTGCGACGGGATATCAAATTTCAGGAGGAGAAAGCCATGAAGTGTTCGCTTGAGAGGGAGCCACACTTGCATGCAGAGGAGGAGCTACTAGTTCCTAAGGATGAGTCTTAGGATGTGGATCAGCCACAAGATGAGGTTCATGGAGTGGAAGAGACCACTCATGCAACACCAACCATCAGAGGGCGAAAGCGCACTACAGAAGCTGAGCGACTGGCTCAAGATGCAGAGAAGGTTGTAGGACCACCTACAGCACAGCGCAGACAGAGACAGTCACCGGACCGGTACACTGGATACATGGCTCTTGTGAGCAAATGTGTCATGACAGAGCCATCCTCTTTCGAGGAAGCTGTGGAGGACCCCGCATGGGTAGATGCCATGGTGGAAGAGTATGATTCGATTGTCAGAAACAGTGCATGGGAGATTGTCCCAAGACCGGAGGGGAAATCAGTGGTGGGTTCGAGATGGATCTACAAGGTGAAGCAGGCGGCTGACGGGAGTGTGGAGAAGTACAAGGCAAGATTTGTTGCCAGAGGCTTCTCACAGATAGAGGGGATCGATTATGAGGAGACCTTTGCACCTGTCGCAAGGTACTCTTCCATACGGACGATCCTAGCTCTCTCAGCGCAGATGGGATGGCACATCCATCAGATGGATGTGAAGACTGCGTTCCTCAACGGATTCATTGAGGAGGAGGTGTACATAGAGCAGCCTGAAGGTTTCGAGATCTTCAGCAGTGAGTCGCATGTGTGCCGACTCAAGAGAGCACTGTACGGGCTGAAGCAAGCACCTCGTGCTTAGTACACTCGGATAGACAGCTACTTCACCGGGCTTGGATTCTCCAAGAGTGAGGCAGATCCAAACCTGTACCAGATTGTGGTGGAGGGGAAGCTGTTGATCATCGTATTGTATGTAGATGATCTGATTTTGACTGGCGATGAGCAGGTGATACTTTCATGCAAGGAGGATCTTGCACGAGAGTTTGAGATGAAGGACTTGGGCATCCTTCATTATTTCCTGGGATTGGAGATTTGGCAGCGCAGCGGAGGACTGTTTGTTTCTCAGGGAAAGTATGCCCGGGAGATTCTGGAGAGGTTCAACATGCAAGGCTGCAAGCCTGTTGACACTCCTCTTCCTGGTGGTTGGAGGAAGGAGGATACTACTTCAGCGGAGGTAGTGGATGCCACTGTCTATCGACAGTTGGTGGGGTCGCTTATGTATCTGGTCAATACACGACCTGATATATGCTATGATGTTAACCAGCTTTCGCAAGCTATGGTTAAGCCTACCAAGCTCTTCTGGAAGGTAGGCAAGCATGTATTGCGTTATCTTAGAGGCACATCAGGATATGGATTGTGGTACAGACAGGAGGATGAGGTGAAGCTATGTGGCTTCACGGATGCAGATTGGGCAGGGAGCCCAACGGACAGAAAGAGCACATCTGGAGGGATCTTCAGTATCGGGTCGACAGCAGTTTCTTGGTACAGCAGGAAGCAGAGATCCGTGGCACTCAGTTCAGCAGAGGCTGAGTATATGGCAGCAAGCTTGGTTGCATGCGAGGCCATATGGATGAGGAAGATCCTGGTCGGGTTGTTCGGGTCACACTTGGAGCCTACTGTGATTTATTGTGATAAACAGAGTTGCATTAAACTCTCGGCTAATCCAGTATTTCATGATAGATCCAAACACATCGACATCAGGTACCATCATATCAGAGATTGTGTGTAGCGGAGAATCATGTTACTTTCATACATTCCCATGGAGGATCAGGATGCTGATATCTTGACGAAGGCACTCACCAGGAGAAAATTTGAATACCACAGAGGCAGGATAGGGGTTGCAGATAATCCATATCTTGTTGAGAGGGAGTGTTGAAAATGCAACAAGATGATGGAGCTTAGTGAAATAAAGTCGCCTTCACTAAGTGGGCCCGCAGGCTATTTTTGGCGCAAAGTCTATTTTTAGACATATGGATCATGGTCTATGAGTTGCAGGATGCTATTTGTGGATGGTTGGTCAAGTTGGTAAAAATATATGGACCTCTATTTTTAGACTGCCAGTCTAAAAATAGATCAGTCGAATATTATTAGCTCTTAATAATATTTGGACTATAAACATTATCTTATCCTCTTGGAGCACTTTAGTTCGAGCTACGGATGTGGCACATGTAGCTAATAGAAGGAATTGCGCTATTCCTAGGGGTTAGTTGAGCTATTGCATGGTTGAATTCAGTTAGAACTCATGTGGTAGAGTTTGGTGGAGTTGATGAGACAATTGATGGAGTTGTGTTCAGTTTAACTTAGTTGAACTAGTTGTATTTAGTTTAACTGATAAATACACTAGTGATGAGTGGTGTGAATTAATTATTAATTAATTCACTAATTATTAACTCATAAATCAACTAAAGAATACATCAGTTGACTATAGTGCATGGACAGTTCAGTGGAGACCAGTGTTGGAGGTGGGTGAAAGGGTGAGTCTACTATCAATTGTGACTATAGCTGTGCATGAGATTTGCACACACATTGATTGAGATTGCCAATGAGGATTGCGCAGTACAAGCCAGTGGGATTCGAACTTGGATCTCATCATTACTCATCTTGGATTGCGCAGTAGAGGCAGGCAAACAGGTGGAGGAGATTTGAACTTGTGACTTGTTCATATCTGAGCTAGTTTGTGTGTATCATGTGAGATAGTGCTGAGAGCTGTGAGGAGCTTTGTGCTATGTATTGTTACATGGTCTCTATCATTATAATATACAAATAGTTGGGGGTTTTCAGCTATAAGCTTTCCCCATTACATATTGTGTTTATATGTGTGCTTGATTATGTTTTAATGTGCGCATGCGACTGCTTCTAATTCCGCAAATTGATGATCAATGGTAGAAGAGGTTATGTATTATGCATGAAGCTCAAATAGTGTGTAATCAGGATAATCTCGGTGAATAATTCATCTATTATTCAAAATTCTACAGATTCTACACCATGATGGGTGTTGTATTAAGGCACCAAATATAATTCTCACTTCCAGCCATGATGAGATGAAGGGAGAAGCAAGTAAGTGGCTTGTGAACCACTTAAAACATTCAGATTTGATGTAGGAAAGGGACAACCTGCGCTGGTTCTTCTTTGGTTAGTTTAAACACTCCCTAATTTTTCTAATTTTCTTGTCACATGCCTTGTATCTCAAGAGGAGGCTGCATAAGAAGAAGGCATGGGTGTTTGGGTTGACACGGAAGAGGTATGGACATCACATGATAAGCTCCATGTCCATACAATTACTTTTACTTACCATGTCTGTGCATGTGTTTTTATTGAGAATGCATTCCAAAATCATGTATGTACTTGGGCTTAAGAGAAATTGTAACCTTCTCATGGGTTGGCATAAGGAGGTTTGTTCAAATCATAATGATGCTCCAAACATGAGAGGAGGGATGAAACATTGGGTGAATGTGTTCATGGTGAATGTAATCTCCCAAATTCAGTGGTCTTTCAAGGAGAGGATAGAACCTTATATGACTGCTGCATTATGTATGATGTTTCCTTATGTGAAAGGTCAGGTATTGAGTTGGTATCATGAAGGGAAGTCCCTCACATGGGGGGGAATTGGATCATGGCATGTGTTTCTTGAATTCCATTCAGCCAACAATCATTATCCTCTATCATTTCCAAGCTTTGAAGAAGCTTATTTCAGCAAACAAGTGGTGGGATGGCCACTTACTTTTGAGCAACATGGGAAGGAGAGCCTTCCAACACACACCTTGAGAAGCTATTGGTGGAAGGACTCTGAAAGAGGGATACATCAGCATTTTCAAAGAGGCATGGTCATTGTGGAGGTGGATCAGCAACATGACTCTTTGGGAGAGTTGAATCGGCCCACTCTTCCTTCTATGAACTGAGGGAATAGAACCATGCACCTCTCCCTTAATTGGGGAAGAATTATTGGTGAAGGACATGATCATTTTATACATGTTTTTATTTCTGATTTCATGCATTCTTACACCATTTTTTGCAGGCAAAATATTCCAAGGAGAAATGATATGTCATGTGAGCCTCTTGGCCAACTTTGGGCTCCAAAATTTTCTGATTTGAGCCACTCCCTTGAAAGGAAAAAACGGAATTTTTGCAAAGAGAAGATGCTGCCCCAAAGCACCAAACATGCATCACACTTTCAGCCATGATGATGTGGCATGAGCAGAAAGAATGAAGGATGGAATGTGTCTCATGAGAGGACCACTCTCCATGTATTGAATGTCTCATATTCCAGAGAGAGCATGGGGCAAACCGTGCTTTTTTCATATGATCTATTGTATCCTTATGGGATGAGCTAATTGCATCTCATAAGAACATTGGAGGAGCAAGACATGGATGGATTGGTGAGAACTTGGCTTATGGAGGAAGCTTATTTTATATTGGTGTCACCAAGGAGGAAATTTTGCAGCACTCACCTTGCAGTTGCTTGAGGGCAAGCAATAATTTTGGAGGGGAGGACTGTAATGTTCCTAATTAGCCCAAGCTAATTGGAACATTTCATTTTGTATTAATTTTATGTACTAATGAATAAAATGGAAAGGAGGACATGAAAAACTCCTAAACTCAAGAATAAATTAGTGCCTATGTGAAAAGAGGCATATTTGATCTACTTGAATAAAAACTTGCAGGAGTGAAAGGGTCAAGACCACCAAAGGAGATCCTATTTGACCAAGTCAACCAGCGCTGTCTAGGTTCATTGAACCTCCTTGATGGACTGCGCTATTCTACAAGGTGTTTCCAAGTGTGAAAGGGGCCAAAGAGATGAAGTGGTTTAGGGTTTTCCAAGAGACCCTGATGTTATAAAAAGGAGGAGAAGGCACAAGAAGAGGTTGTTGAAGGTTTGTGGTTGCTTGAGAAACTCGAGTTCTCTTGGCCGGTTAGCCAAAGATAAGAGGGTATCCTGTTTAGGAATCCTCTCTCCTTCCATGGAGTAGCTCTTTGGAGGAGGATGTGCTGCTTTCTCCACTATCTGGAATTTTGGCCAAGCTACATCTCCATTATCAGCGTTGGTCCTGTTGAGGGTTTTGCAACTACTGTGAAGTTGCAGCAAGTGGTGACTCAGATCTGCCAGGATCTAGATGTTTTGAGGGATTTCTCTCAGGGAGGGTGTCTTGTGACCACCCAGAAGAGGATCTATGTTGTATTTCTATTTTAGATATGTATATTTCATCTATTGTAACATTCAGTTCAAGCTACAGTGATGTTTCTTTAGTGAACTGCGTTATTTTATGTACTGCTTTTACTGCTAGTTGTATTTCTCTCATTGTACTTTCTTTCTGACGTTTGAGGCTTGCTTCTCATCTTGAAGATTCATCTTGTAGCTTGCTGATATCTATTGTATAGATCTGATATACTGTAATTATAATCTTCTTCAGAAATTTTTGGAAGTTTCCTGCAGTTTCATGTATTAAAAGTCAGATCTACATCTTCTTGTGCAATATTTTGTGAAAACCCAAAAGGGGACTCGTAGAAGAGGCTGAGTAGTTTCCAGATCTGGTATGGATCTGATGTTACAGCCATAGATATGCCATATATATAAGCTCCATCATTTATCTGCTGAAGCACACTTAGAGGGACGTAGTCCATTCCTTTTTGCAATTTTATAAATGCCGAAGATGTCACTTTAATGGAATTCTGCACTATTATTTCATGTGATTTGTTGTATGTTAATGGGAGAATATTTCATAATGCTGATCTAATGTTCTAAGGATGAATTCTAAGCCTTATGGTTGGTCTCCAGTGATTACTGGGCAAAACTGCGCAATTCTGGTTGTCGGGTTTCCTTGTTGCAACAGCTCTTCTCATTAGTTGATTTTTAGCTAGTCAGCTTCGTGGGAGATCTATTTAAGGGTCTTAAACTCATTTTGTTTTCCCTAAATTCATCACATAAATCCCAAATAGACTAATATAGGGGAACCAAGTCCCAACCTATGTTATTCTTGCACCCATTTTCTTGTACAACATTCTCACTGAGCCTCTTGCCGAATTCCCTGAGGCAGAAATCTCTCGCTCCTTCCTTGTTTGGTTTTTGCTCCTCTTCTGGATCCCTTCTTTAGATCTGAATATATAAGAATCCTAAGGGCTGAGAACTCCATTTGAAGTGTTTTACTCCCACCCTTGCTATGTTGCACCTATTTCTATAGACAGAGTCTGGAACGGGCCAGGAAGCCTCTGGTTTTCACCCTCTCTTTAGAGGCGATATAACCAGTAAATGCCCTACCAGTCTATCTCTGGTTTAGATCTATTGGTGTGATTCCATATTGCTATGATTCCATAGTGGAATATCTTAAGATATTCCCTACTGAGCCTATTTTTCCCCATTTGGAATATTACATCGTTGCTGGTTTGTAGGTTTTGAAGCACAAAGAGTTGCAGGGGGATTGCACCCCATGGGATCTACTACAACCGAAGGATATACAGGTAAGGTATGCAGCCTTTAGTTTCTAGTTTAAAGCATAGAAGTTGGTTAAGTGAGTCCTTCTTGTAATGACATGCCCCTGATCTGTGAAGATTTATCAACCCAAGACCTTAGGGTTACATTACCTGCAATAGAACTGACGAATCCACTAGGGATTACATCCGTGTAATTCCTATTTTGGGTTGTTTTATCTGTCCTTTAGGTTCCCGGATAGGTTTATCACTTTTTATAGTCTAGTAAGTCTTTTTTCAATTAGACAGAAGACCCGGTCTCTTGATCAGGCTTGAATTTTTCCTTTTTTCCTTATTTTTTCTTCCATACGCAACTTAGTCTCTGCATAGTCGCGTATACCTCTTGTAGTTTCCAAAGGGACCCGTGTATATGCGAGTTTCCTTTGTTACAGTGTAATATTCCAAAATTTGCATGCAGCAAATTGGAATATTAATTTTTTCCTATTTCATCTAGGAGGTGAATAAAATGGGTAAAAGGCCCATAAGTAGGAATAATATCCTTCATAGTGTGAAAAGGCTCAATGGAGTAGCTTAATTTTGCACCTTCTAGTGTGAAAAGGGGTAATTGCATGAGGACAAGGTCAAGTTTGACCAAGTCAACAGTGCTGCCTAAGAGGTGTAGCTTGCTTGGGAAGACAACGCAGTTTTGGAGGGAGAAATATTCTGTGGAAGAAACCCTAATGTTTGGGGTCCATGGAAAATAGGCATTCACTTGCATAAAAGGAGGAAGAGGCAGCCATAGTGAGATATCTTGGAGCATTTGATCATTTGTCTGATTAGACATATTTTCAATCCCGACTGTTTAACTGAGTTGCTGTGCTACTTAGCACAAGGATCTCCTGCTTAGGAATCCTTCTCCTTTCTTGAGAAGCCTCTTGAAGGAGTTGTAATGTTTTTTCTCACATCTAGGCTTGAGGCCAAGCGTCCTCCTCTAGGACAACGTTATTGTTGAAGCAACATAATTCTGTGTTGCAGGGTGTTGCAGTGAGGAGTCACAAATAGCTCTTCCATCTCTTTTTTTTCAGAGGGAGAGTATTTCTTTCCTTTGGAGGATCAGATTGGAAGCCATTGGAGCTTATTACAGATCTTGGCATTGGGACAACTCATTCCCTTGCCCCTACAACGCATTTTGCTTCAGTAACTGTGTTATTTTCATGGTGCATTTGTTGTAGGGTTTGTATTACTGATTGGACGGTGAGATCTCAAGTGTAAGGATCAGCCTTCCACTTAGGAGATCCATTGGAGGAGGTCTACTTCAGATTGCTTATCATCTTCAACCTTATCTATTCAGTTCTATTTTTGAGTTGCAGCTACTACCTAGCAACTCCGACATTTTTTCCATTTTGTATATTTCTGCCAAATTATCCTTTGGAGGATTGATGTATTATTGTTTCTAAGGGTTAGAGCTTTGCTCCCCTATTGTATTTGAGCCATATATTGTGATATTCATGTATTGAAATCATTTTTCAGTAGTACTCCATAATAGATTGCACTCTCATAGCCAAGGGTTTCATATATGGAGCAGTGTTTCTTCGTTTCCATGTACATGTCTTGTTGAGGCTTGCATTGCCTTTCTTGAGAGGATGCTTCCTCAAGAACTTGTACTTTCTTTGCTGATATAACATTATTTGTTGGCTATATATATCTTCTTGTCTCACAACTCATAAAATAATGTTGTTGATTTATTGTATGTTCATGCATTAGTTGCAATCCCTTCATCGAGCATTTTCAGAGGACATCTAAGTGTGGGAGATCTGTTTAACCCACTTAAAAGGATTTCTGTGGAGCCATCTCTTGGATTTAGCACTTAGACATATTGTTCTAAGGGATCCAGGTCTTGGTTTCAATTCTTGTAGTAGCTATTACTGGAAAATGCGTTTTCCAATCATGCCTTGCTAGCTGTTCCAGATTTGGGATATTACATATAGTCGTGTATAAACGCTTGTTGCACACTGCAAAACCGCATATGCGTAGACAAATTTGAAATTTTGAGTTTTCAGCCTCTATAGTCTTTTCTGTCTGTGGTGAATGATTCTTGTGGTGTCTTTAAGGTGTCTGGACTGTGTTTATGGTGATTGCATATCCATTTCTCTCTTGTTCTTGTGAAAACCCAACCATTAGGTAAATTGCCTATTTCGTGTGATTTCAATTGCAGCTATAGCACCAAGATCTCTTCCTGGAGTTCTTGGTTCTTCTGACCATTCAAAACAGTGAGCCCCTACTTGTTTGCTCTTCTTGGCCCTATTCTTTGCTTCGCTTTCAGTTTTTTCCCTTTTGGACTATCTTGGTTTTCTTGATTTCTTGGACTAGCCTTGTTGCAAATCTTGAAGAATCTCTTTTTGGTTTTTTGAGTCATTTTTCATTGAAATATTGTGCTACTGTACTGAATCAATTATTTGAGTTTTGTGTTTCTTCTTGCTCATTTGAGTCCCACTACGAAAGTAGCATAGTTGGCCTGAGCACCTTGAAGACTTGTTGAGACTCATTTTGCTTGATTCCGGTTCTTGGGTAGTTTATGCTTGCCTTCTTGAAATTTTTTTCCTTTCATTATAAGTAAAAATCCCAAAAAACATTTGTGTTTTCCATATATTTTTCTTTGAGTTTGTTTTTACAGTTTCATCATATATTTTGAATATTTTTTGTTGGATTCTAGTCTTTGGTTCTTGTCTTGATTTTGAAGGAACTATTTTCTTGATTTCTCTCTTTTGTATCAAGTACATTTTAGCATTCTTACGAATAGGAGTTTTGTTTGGGACTAGCCTTGTTTTTCTGTCAAAATGTGATCGAACCATTATCTTTCTAGAGAATATTTTTCACTTCTTTAGAGTTAGCATATTAGAATTTTCATATCATTGGTAATTTGTGTTAAGTGCATTGAAGCATTTTAGTATTTTTCATATTTTTTTGGATATGTGAAGTGTGAGTAATTGAAAAGAAAAAAAAAGGTTTTTGCTTATGTAGTTTCATAGAACCCATATAGAGCTCTCTTTTCATCTAAAGGAAATTGTTGCATTTGCATGTAGCTAGGTTTTCATTGATTTCTTCTATGTAAAAAAACACCATCAGTTTTACTTATGTATACCCTTGACTTAAGTAACAACCAATTTAAAAAAAGCGATATAATTAAAATCAACAAGAAGTTTTTGTATCATTGTCATTAATCATACACCAACTAGCTAGGTTGTAGGGCCTTGGATTAGGTGAGTGGAGAGTTAAATCTCCAAGGCCACTCAAGCTATTAAACATAGAAAGTCTATTAAAGAGAGAAATCCAACACCATTAAGTGGACCGGGAAAGCTCTCCTCCAGAGAGTCAAGTGCGAGGGATAGTGTAGGCAGAGAAGAGATATACCCCCTCTCCTATTTGTTGAATCTTGACCTAAGACCATTCTGCCCGGCTACTAATACAGATTGGTGCCCTTAGTTGCCTATCATAGGGACCACATAGGTGACTACAGGGGCGGGGAATACCCGTGGTACTTGAGACAGACATTGCATCACTTTCATCAGTACTTATGGAGGGTGCCCTTGCGAAGCTTGGGGACTTGCACTAGCAAAGACTGTTGTTAGGAGGTCAACGTAACTGTTTCTGTTATCTTCGCTAGTAGGCCTGGAGCGTAATTACCCCAGACTATTATCAGAAGGTGCTATTATTTCTCTTTCTTGTATTTTGGTGTCCGGTCCTCATCACCGGGAGTGTAAATACATGAGAGTTTCTTGTTTGGCTGTATCTTAGGAACTTTTTAGAGTGTACTATTTTCTCCTAGATTTCTTAGCTTCTTATATTTTTTGAGTCTAAAATTAATCTCTTAAAGTGGCTGACCGATCGCCTCATCGATCGAGGAGGCTGCGTGGGCTTTCTCCCGCGAGTGCCGAGCCTTCTTCAAGAAGGTGTAGGAGTAATTCGGTGGGTGATTTTCACCCATTAGTTTCAAACGCAGCAGAGAGTGATCCTCCTTTAGGGATTTTTTTTTCTGTGGGTGGTTTTGGTGGTAGTGTCAGTTTAAAGAGAAGTTCTCCACTCATCTCTAGAGTTTTTTTTCCAGCAGAAGAAGTTGAAGTAGAGGAAGTTCCTCAGCCTACTAAGTATCTTCCATCTCCTCTTCCTGCTAGTTGTCCTAATGTTCTTCGGTACATCAGGCCCAAGTCTCAGAGACCGGCTAGTCCTTTTCCATCATATCCCTTTCTTTCGATGGCCACGAATGGGAACATAGTTTTGGATGTGAGCATTGCAAGTGTTAAAAATCCTCTTTTAGTTCAGTGAGGAGGAAATATTTCCATATCGACAATCACTTCTAGTGCTTCTATTCTTGGCTCTGGAAACACCTAGGCACATGCTTCTTAATCTGGTCCCTTTTCTTATGGAATGCCCACTAGTGGAATTCCTTCTTTCTCCTTGTCTGCTGCTCCATCTGTCTCCACACCCATACCTTCTATGGTTAGTGGATCAGCTTCATTTCAAGGGTTCCCCTTTGGAAATGGGCATATCCCTCATTCAAAACCTTCCTTAGGATCCATGTCTTTCACCTCTCAGAGTCAAGGTTTTAATCCTTTTTTGGAGGTCAAAACTAATTTCTTTTTGGGATGGAACCATACTTTTACAACATTAGGAGTAGAGAGTTATTTCTTCGCTGGTCAGCAAGGGAATGTTCCTTTCCCTTCATTGAGTACTTCTCGGGATTTTTCTCCATTTGCAAATGCTTGGAACCCTTACCAAGGGATTTATTCTTCATTCAATACCTCAATTGGAGGGAATGTTCCTATGTATAATAACTCTATGTTGGGAGGGGGTCCTTCTCCGAATGTTGGGTCACAAGGATTTTATTATGGCCTAGCATTTTCTCCGAACAACATCTGGAAACCTAGTTCCTCAACAAATCTAGGTTATTCTTTTCAGAATGTGGGGAATCCTTCCTATGGGGGATGGAATTCCTAGGCCCCTCCACGCTTACCATTTCTGGCAACGTTAAACTACCAGATCTATCAAAATTGACTAATGATCCTATTTGGTATAGTCCAGGTTGGCCTCCGGTCCCCACTAAGCTCCCCTCATACATTCCAAAGTTTGAAGGGAAGATTGGTGAGGATACGACAGATCATATCACCACTTTCCATTTATGGTGTTCGTTAAACTCCCTGATCGATGACTCGATTAGGTTGAGATTATTTCAACGAACCTTAATTGGAAATGCATCCAAATGTTACATCGAGTTAACTGGGGGAAGTTTTGCTACTTTTGGAGAGTTGGCTACCATGTTATTGAATAATTTTTAGTTACTTGTCTATTATGACACCGAGACTAACCTCCTAGCCAATTTTCAGCAGGAGAAGGCAACTCACATTTCTGATCATATTCAGGAATGGGGAAGGAAGAGGCTCATTAAAGCCCAAATCCCAAATGAATTCCTTCTTGAATGGTTTTTAAAATATTTACAGTTGGAAATTTCTAAAGATGTATCCCTTTCATGGGTATTTTCCGAAGAGAAGACTATTTTTAGGGCTCAGTAGCTAGAACTGATTTATTCTCAGTCTGGAGTCCTTAATAAAAAAAATTCGGATGCTCCTCACTCAAAATTAGACTTAGCCAAAATTAAACCTGGTCCCCATGGTGACGGGTTTATCGGTTCGATTGATAGCTGTATGGATAACTTGCTAAGTCAATTGCAACAATTGTCTATACAATCTGCTCCTTTTGGTCAGGATATGCCTTCAGTGTCAAATCCTTCCCAGTCCTTGGCAATTAATTTTGTTCAAACTTCTAACCCTAAAGGAAATCAACAATCCAAGGGGAAGAAGAAGGGACAGAATAACAAGAAAAAGGGCAAGGATGGGAAATGGAATGCGAACAAATCCAATGATCATGTTGGAGAGGGTAAGAAGGATAATAAAAAGAAAGTGAATTTTCCATGCAAGTTGTGCACTAGAGACCATCTTACGCACCTCTGCCCTAAAATTCAACATGTACAACACTTGTTAGCTCAGTAGGTTTCTTCTAGTTCCCAGGCTGTGCTGACAAATCCTTTTCCCCATGGGCAGCAATTAATTGCTAGCACGAATCCAAATACTAGGGCTCCCTCTGGGGGCAACCATGAAGGGGAAAATATATCAAACATATACATGATGAGTGCTCATGCAGATATCGCTACGAGATCTTGTGATTATGGTGAAGCTGAGGCTTCGAAGGCTAAGGGTGCTCCTGATAGTGTTGAGCCACTCCACTAATGAGGCTTGCAGTTGAGCCTATACCTCGGATGACGAAAGGGTCTTAAAAGTGTATGACGATCAATCCTAATGCCAAGGCTGCCCAGAAATACTCGATTTTAGAATATCTGGCCCAAAGCCCTTGTGCCATGTCTGCATTAGAGGTGCTCCAGTCTTGTCCTTCACAAAGGAGTGTGTTTCTCACTGCTATTAGGGTTGTTGATCCAAAGAATTATCTGATGATCACATTTGACACATCGACTTTTAAAAGGAAACTCCCTCATCATATGGCTTTCCATATCAGGTCAACTTATCAGAAATTAAATATCTTTTGAACGGTTGTTGATGAGGGCACTTCCACGTGTGTAATGCCTCTTGCATGTTGGAAGGGTATTGGATCTCAACTGTTAATAGTTGGGGGAAAAACTGTTAATATTGAAGTTGAGATAGTCGATGCAAGCTTAGACTGTAACCTTCTGTTGGGGTGAAACTGGATCTATGAGATGGATGCTATTTCATCCTCATTATTTTGAATTGTATGTTTCCCTCATGAAGAAGGAATTGTCATAGTTGACCCACTGGATTGTTCTCCTGTAGCTTTGAATGCATCTTCTGACTCAACCATTCCTTTGGCCAAACAACCTGTTGAGAATCTGGGGGTTGGAATGTATACATCCTTGATGGGTACTTTTTATCTTCTGCCTCCTTCGGTTCATATCAATGCTATTTCATCCTCCAGGGTTCCTATTCGGAGAGAGTTCTTCAGAACTCACTATTTTTCGGACCCTTGGACCTTACCTTCTCCTACCTCCACATTAGAAGAAGGTCAAGTGGGTGGAATGGCATTTCCTATGTCTACAGCTGGGATTGCTTATAGATCTATTTTTGACTCTGCAGATTCCATTCTAGTTTCTCTTTCACCGGAGGAATTGGATGGAGATGTGGCTTCAGCTTGGACTCTTACTTCATCTTCCACTCAAGGTTGCCTTGATACCACTCTTCCATCTGAAGAGGCTATCCTCGAAGTAATGACTGGTGTAGAGAGACCAAGGGATGATTTGAATCATTGGTATTACTTTCTACCGGACTTGCGAGAAGTTGAATCAAGTTTCCCTAGCCCTCAGTATTCTCTATCTATTCACCCAGTCATGAACCCTTTAGCACTAGCACAGGTTTTTGCTGAAGGCAACATGGCTGTTATTTCTGCAACTACCCTAGTGAAAATCTCCAAAGATCCCAACATCATAGAGAATTTCTTCATTGGAGCCGAGTGTTCCCCTGAAGAAATTCAAACTTACACCGATCTCTTTTGAGAATTTCAGGATGTGTTTACTTGGTATTATGAGAAAATGCTTGGTATATATCCATCTATTGTCCAGAACGAGATCAATACATATGAAAATGCTAAGCCTATCAGGCAGAATCTTCGTCCGGTAAACCCTAGAAAGGCAGCAACTTTCAAAGTTGAGGTGGAGAAGATGCTTAAGGGAGGTTTCGTTTACCCCGTTCCATTAACTGAGTGGGTTTCAAATCCAGTTTCTGTGGACAAGAAACAAGGAACGATTCGAGTCTGCATTGATTTTAGGGACCTAAATAAAGCATGTCCTAAAGATAATTATCCCACACCATTTATAGATCAGATCATCAATGAGTGTGCGAGGAATTAAATTTTCTCCTTCATGGACAGTTTCTCAAGATACAATCAAATCACTATCCGTCCTGAAGATCAGCATAAGACTGCCTTTATTTGTCCCTGGGGTACCTTTTCTTACAAGAAAATTCCTTGTGGCCTCAAAAATGCTGGAGCTACTTTTCAGTGGGTCATGTCTTATGCCTTCCACGACATCAATCACATTATCGAGGCATATTTGGATGATTTAACTGCTCGTTCTCTCAAGGGAATCGATCATACTTCTCACCTCCATCAAGTTTTTGAACAATGTTGGTATTACAAAATCTTGTTGAACCCAAAAAAGTGTGTTTTCATTGTCACATCCAGTCGTTTGTTGGGATTCATTGTGTATACGGAATGGATTTCAGTAGATCTCTTCAAGGTTGAGGAAATACTTCAATTGCCTCCCCCATATTCAATTCGTCAACTTCAAGGTCTGCAAGGAAAAGCTAATTTCCTGCAGATATTTATCGTAAATTATGCTGAGATTATAAAGGGATTTATGAGATTATTAAAGAAAGGATCTCCATTCTTTTGGGATGACTTTTCTCAACGCTCATTTGATGCTTTGAAAAAAACATTGAATTTTTCTCCTTTATTGAGTCCACCATATTATAGCAGGGATTTCCTCTTGTATCTCACTGCAGAAAAATATACCATTGGTATGGTTCTGGTTCAAGAAGATGATGCTCTTTTCATGCATGTTATATACTACCTTAGTTGAGGCTTGGTAGGTCCTAAACTCTGGTATTCTCTGATAGAGAAACTTGCTTTGGCAGCTGTTCATGCTATTCAATGGCTCAGACATTACATTCTCCTTTGAAAAAATTATGTTTTGGCAGCGGTCAATCCATTTCAATTTGTTCTCAGTAGGCGAGTGATTGGGGGGAAATACAATCGATGGATTGTGATTTTTCAGGAATTTGATCTCGAGTTTATATCTTCCAAGTCCAAGAAATCATTAGTTTTTGCGGAGTTGATTTCTAAGTTGCCATATGGAGAAGAGATTTTTTATAACAAATCATTTCCTGCTGAACATATTTTTCTCATTTCTTCACAGGATCCTTGGTATGGGGATCTCATATTTTATCTACAGACTGCGAAGTTTCCCTCAACTTTTTCGAAATATGGGCACCGAATTTTACATCATTTAGCCAAAATTTATTTATTATTGGTGACACTTTATATCGTCACGGGGTCGGTTCGATCCTTAGACGCTGCTTAACTCTAGAAGAAGCTGAGGTTGTGATGAATGATTGCCACAGTGGAGCTTGTGGTGGTCATTTATTTGGGCTTGCTACAACCTAATTTTTTTTCGTACAGGATACTTTTGGCCTTCTATTTTCAAAGATTGTATTGAATCGGTCAAAAAGTGTCATTCGTGTCAGGTTTATACTCGAAAGATGCATGCTCATCCAGCTCTTCTCTTTCCTTCTATCACTTTTGGTCCCTTTACAAAGTGGGGTATTGATTATACTACTAGTAACCCGCCTTCGGCTAAAGGTCACAAGTACATTATTGTAGTTGTAGACTACTTCACAAAGTGGGTTGAAGCTATGCCTACTTTTGGGAATGATGGTGAGACAACAACTCTGTTCCTCTTCAATCAAGTCATCTATCATTTTGGTATCCCCAAAGAGATTGTCACAGACCATGGCTGTCACTTTCAGAACATCATGATGGCTGAATTGGCTCTAAAATTAGGTCTCTAGCAGGAACATTTGTCTCTTTATTATCCTCAAGCCAATTGGCAAGTTGAAGCTGTGAAAAAATCCTTGAAGACAATTCTTCAATGCATGATTGCTAAAGCCAGATCCAATTGGCATATTATATTGTATCCTGCACTTTGGGCTTACTGGATGTCAGTGAAAACCGCAACTGGTTTTACTTCATTTCAACTGGCTTATGGGTTGGAATCTATTTTTCCTATTGAATGAAAAATCCCATCCCTTAAGTTAGCTGTTGATCTTCTCCCTGACACGTCCAGTCTCGAAGAACGTCTTCTCCATCTAGAACATCTCGATGAGCAACGTCGAGATGTAGCTATGATGAATGATGCACATAAGAAACGGGTAAAGGTTTAGTACAATAATGCGATCAAACCTAGGGTTTTATCTTAAGGTGACCTTGTCTTGGTTTATGCTCAAGAGAAGGATGCCTTGGGGGCAGGCAAGTTCAAATCTATGTGGTATGGCCCCTTTATCGTCAAAAAGGTCTTAAAGAAAGGAGCCTATGCCTTGGTTGAATTTGATGGAAACGAGTTGGCAGAGTCCAGAAATGGGCTCGATTTGAAAAATTATTATGCCTAGGCTTAGGAATAACATCTTGCTTTATTGTATATACTTTGTTTTTTGTACATATCTGTGTTTCGATTTTTGGTGTGATTTTGATGAATTTGATCTTCTTTGGCAGGTGATATTGGATGAAATGAGTCACTTTGGTTTCGCCGATGGTGCTAGTAGACATACCCCATTAGGGGAATTTTGAGGTCTAAAATGGGCCTCCTAAGGAAATTATAAAATAATAGTGGAAAAAATCGAATAAGATTTTATGACATCATCAAATTTTAGAGGGAAAAATGGAAAAACTACTTTTTCAACTTATCTCCTAAAGTTTTTACTCAAATTTCGAGCGGGAGTACTCGTTGGATGCACAATTTAATTCCCCATCCAAGGAGTACCCATGTTGCATACTTTCGATGGGTCCTACTACACGAAAAATGAGAAATACATAAAAAAAAGTGATTACAATCACGTTTTTTATGTATTTCTCATTTTTCATGTAGTAGAGTTCATCAAAAGTATGCAACATGGGTACTCCTTGGATGAGGAATTAAATTTCGCATCCAACGAGTACTCCCGCTCGAAATTTGAGTAAACATTTTTGGAGATAAGTTGAAAATATGAGTTGAAAAAGTAGTTTTATTATTTTATTATTTTTTAATATTTTTACCCTTTTATTTAAAAAATGGTGAATCATCCCCCATGGTTGACATCATTATCTTGAATCCTATTGGTTGTTATAAAGTTTATTTTTGTTGTACATTTTTCTTATGAGGCCCATTTTAGACCTCAAAATTCCCCTAATGCGAAACTTGGCTTCTGCGGCTTGGGTACTTCATTATCCATCCGGTCAGTTGCTAGTTTCAAGAGGTGTCCACATTAGTCCTGCTTCAAACAATGTAGCAGAATACACTGCAGTGGTCAACCTACTCTCGGAGTCAATATCTTTGGGCGTTGATTCATTAGTAGTTTTCTTGGATTCACAGCTAGTGGTTTCGTAGTTGAACAACACATATCGTGTCTGAGACCCATTTTTACATCGATTGTCTTTTAGGGTACGTTTGTTACAATGATCATTTCAATTTATCACATTCATTCATATTCCTCGATCTGACAATTTAATGGCAGAATTATTAGCTAATCAAGCACTTGATTGGCATATTAATCATTCAATACTTTAAAAAATATATCAAATACATCATTCATTATCATACATTTGAGTCATCACATCATATAAATCGTTGTGTGTGTGTGTGTATATATATATATATATATATATATATATATATATATATATATATATATATATATATATATATCAGAGTGTTCAAAAATATACAAAATCTGGACCATCATGTCCTACAAAATTGGGGCATATGCCTGATCATGTCTATCATCAAAAAATATTACAGTCATTCGATCACATCTATAATCTACTTCTGAGGTCCCTGAGGTCGCTGCCCAAAATTTGTGTTCCTATAGAACACAATGGCAGTTGATACATGACAGAATAACTGCATCCAGTCTTGGGGTACTCCTACCACCCGTCTCTGGACAGCCTCCGGTAGGTCCTCTATAGCAGCCATAGGCACTTGGCGAGTCAAACTCTCCAAGTTTCTCTGTACTTCATGGAGTGTCCTTCCAGGGTCCTCTGCATCCGCCTCACCTTTGTGGTGCTTATGCCTTGGGTAGCCCTCTGGTATGACTGGTCCCATGTCTGCATCATGATCATCATAATTTTGTAAGTCAGTTAGTCCAATCATTTTTTTTTTCATTTTCCTTATAATTTGAAAAAATCATACAAAAAATCATATAATCAAAAATCAAAATATCCAATCTCACCGATTGTGCCCATGCTGCTTCGGGTGGAAGGACTAGATCTCGATCTACACGAAAGTCCATCCCAGAATAGGGATAATCTTCCACTGTGGTGACTTGTTCTTCCCACCATTGGAAGAACTCATCATCCCAAGTGGTTCGAGGAACCTCACTTTCCCCTAATCTCTTCATCGGATCTGCCCATCGAGCTATTCTTGGATCTCTCGGGCTGCTGATAGTTGAGATGACCTTGGGTTGAAGCCCTGGGACCCTCTCGAAGACGAATTTTAGCAAGATTTTACTGTACCTAAAGTGTTTAATATTTTCTCTCTAGATTGAAGTCAATTGATTTTTCATATTGCTCAGCAAGGTTGTTGTAATATTCCAAAATTTGCAAGCAGCAAATTGGAATATTAATTTTTTCTTATATCATCTAGGAGATGAATAAAATGGGTAAAATGCCGGCAAGTAGGAATAAAATCCCTCATAGTGTGAAAGGGATCAATGGAGTAGCTTAATTTTGCACCTTCCAGTGTGGAAAGGGGCAAATGCATGAGGACAAGGTCAAGTTTGACCAAGTCAATAGCGTTGCCTAAGAGGTGTAGCCTGCATGAGAAGACATCATAGTTTGAGAGGGAGGAATATTCTTTGTGGAAGAAACCATAATGTATTGGGTCCAGGGAAAAGAGGCATTCACTTGCATAAAAGGAGGAAGAGGCAACCATAGTGAGACATCTTTGAGTATATTGATATTTGTCTGTTCAGACTATTTGCAGTCTCTAGCTATTTAGCTGAGTTGCAGTGCTGTTTAGCATGAGGGATTCCTTCTTAGGATTTTCTATCCTTCTTGAGAGGCCTCTTGAAGGATTTCACTTCATTTCTCCATCAAAGCCACTTCCATCAATCATTGTGTTATTTATGCTGAAGTATAACGTAGTGTTGCTGGGTGTTGCAGTGGATAGTTCCACAACACCTTCCCTTGGCTCATATTTCAGAGGAGGGAGCTCCTATTACTTCGGGAGGTTAGTAAAGGGGATTTCAGAGCTGATTGCACATATTTGGCACTAGGCCAAGCCTTTCCTATCTCCTACAGCGAAGTCCAGCTCCTTGACTACGTTATTCTAGAGTGCATTTGCAATGGGAGTTTGCACCAACATCTTGGAGGGCAAGATATTCAGGGATAGGATCAGCCTATCACTTGAGAGATCCATTGGAGGAGGTTTGATGCAAATTGTACATCTTATTCAGCCATCTCCATGTAGTTTCAATTTTGTGTTGCAGCTGCTACCCTGCAACTCCGACATTTCTGCATATTTTCCATTTGTACATGTATTTCAGCCAATCCTCCTTGAGGATTGTTGTATTGCTATTTTCAGGGGTTGAGAGCTTGCTCCCCTTCATTTCTTGAACTATCAATGTCATATCATTGTATTTTATATTTTTAATGTTGCAGTGTCTCCATAAGACTGCGCAGTTATAGCCATATGTATTTTCTATGTAGCAGTGCTCTCACAATTCTTGTACATGTTCTATTGAGGCTTTCATTGCCAAGCTTGAGTGATTGAATCCTCAAAGCATTGATACATTCTCTGCTATAATATCAAAGGGAAGGCTATTCATATCTTCATGTGTGCTGGCTCATTAAAATAACGCTGCTACTCCATTGTATGTTCTTGTATATGTTGTAGTCCCTCCATCGGGCACTTTTTGAGGACATCTAAGTGTGGGAGATCTATTTAACCCACCTAGAAGAATTTCTTTGGAGCCCCCTCTTGGATTTAGCACTTAGACAAATTATTCTAAGGGATCTAGGTCCTGGTTTCAATTCGTGTAGCAACCATTACTGGAAAATGCATTTTCCAGTCATGCCTTGCTAGCTGTTCTAGATTTAGAATATTACAGTGGTATCAGAGCAACCTTCTTAGCTCAGCCTGTGAGTCTTAGTCCAAGAAGATTAGAAGATTGGAGAGGATGGGTTTTATCTCATCATATTTCAGATCCATGAAGAACCTCCCCAAGCAAGATAAGCAGAAATAAGAGGAAGAACCCTGCACTTCCTATTCTCATCGAGAAGGAGACAGAGAGATGAGTAGGAAAAAGACTCCATCTTCTGAAGGAAAAAGAGGGGATAAAATCACAAAGCTTCTTCCTAAATCTATAAATATTATTCATGAAGACTTCAAGAGAATAATGAGGGAGATGTATGAAGAATCTCCAAGAGGGTTTGAATCAAAAGCAAACTCTAGATTAACATATGAGGAGTGTGAGCAAGCAGCTTCACACCCTAATACATAGCTCAGTCACATGCCCAAGATTGTCGGAAGAGAGATGGAAAGAAAAGAATAGGTTGCTAGGAGGGAAACCCTTAGTGATTTCTTGAAAGAGTATGAGTTTCAAACTCAAAAAATTCCGAGATCATCTAGGTTTTTTAGAGTTTTGCAAGATGAAGGTGAATGGAAGAGAGCAGCAGGATAGATTTCATCTATCTATGTAATGTTCCAAATCTGAAACTCTGCAATGAATAAGTTGTATAATGGTATTGTTATGATAAATAATCTTAAAATATGCATAATAAGTACATAAACATCATTTTTAGCTACAATAGCAACCGGTACTGCGTTTCATGATCCGAAAAGTGGGCAAAAAGGGGATTTTATGCCCTAAAAAGGTTATTTTCAAAAATGAACGTAAAATTAAGAAAGGTAAATGGCTGGATATGATATATTAGATCATGAGGGATCTATGCTCCGAATTTCAGCTCAAACTAATTCTTCTAGCTATATTAAGCAACTCCTCCTTTCCCGACTAGGCTAGAAAACACTGATTTCCCATTACTTTACTAAAAAGAAATTTTGGAATACAGTGAGAGCATAATTCCTATGAGGGTTTCTACAAAAAATGATAAAATAAGACTGATATGAAACTTATATTTATCAAACAATAGAGAAATGGAGATTTATAATCTTATACAGTAAAACAAGACACCTGGCAAAGGTTTCTAGCAAAAGGCATGAGTAACAAGCATCACTGCAGGAATAACACAGTTACTACATATTTGTATTATACATGGATGCATATGACATGAAATAGCTGAATAATACAGAAATATTTCCAAAGGCCTCTCTAAAAAACTCCCGGAGGGAAATAAGCACCTCCCCTTACAAGATGAGCACAAAATCAAAGGGTGCAACACTGCTGCTGCTGCCCCTGCATCAAGGATGCAATTTTCTGAAGTAGAATTTGCTGTGGCTGAATGTGAAGGAATGACCTCAATCCAAATACTGAAATGAAACTCAAGTATTGCAACAACTCCGGCTAAACAGTTGAAGTATGCAATTGGTCTGTAGACCAAAATATCTGAATACATGAATGATATCCCTTTGATGCTATGCCTTCCTTTTATCTTTGGTGAGCCTCCTCACCTCAGACCCCAAAAAATGTTGAGGTGACTTCTTCATGAAGCTTCCTCTTTCAAAACTGCGTTGCCCTAGCTTGCTTCCCTCCTTTTGTGGCTGCGTTGTTGACTTGGTCAACTAATCCACCTCCAATGCCTCTTTTCACACTATGGATCTTCAATCTACTTTACATATGTGTCTTAGGCTGAACTTTGTTCACATTGAACCAGTTTGCTTAGGTGATCTCTTCCTCCTCAAGAATGCATTTTAACTTAGTCAAACTTGACTATGTCCTTATCTATTTTTCCCATGTTCACACTTGTAAGTGTAAAGTTAAGCTCCTGAAGTGATCCCCTTCCTTCTTAAGGTGGAAATTATTCATATTTTTATTGTTCATGGGCTCCCTTACCCATTTATTCCTCTCCTAGGTGAAAGTAGCAAAATCTAATGTTCCAAATTGCTATGTGAAAATTTGGGAACATTACAATCTACCTTTGAAGGTTCACCTGTATGTTCAGCCAAAGCTTGGGTGGAGGAGTTAAATACCTTATTGCAACAACACCACATTCTTGAGATGAAGCCATCAAAGTTGTAGCACTGCATTTGAGAGGTAAAGCTTATGCCTGGTGGATCTTTGAATCTTTTTCTTTAAGAAATGTAAACATTGCATCCTATTCTTGTTTGACGAAAACATTAGTGAGAATATTTGATGGGAGGATTCATGAGCCACACATGGTGGAGCTAAACAAGAAAACTTGAAAAAAACCCTTGCATGAGAACGCAGTACCATTTTAGAAAACCATGGGGAAAGATGAAAACTTGCACCATACTTTTCCGGAAGAGGAACTTCCATCTCACACCTTTTAGAAAGGGAGCATAGAGATCTCTTTTCAAAAAAGGGATCCAATCATTGGAGGGTTGCCCATTCAAGTTGCAGAGATTGAGGGCAACAACGCTATCATGTCTAGAGATTGTCTAGTGCCTCATGCATAGGAAGGAGGAGATCTTGCTACAAATAGAGGGATGCTTGCATCTTTGCAATAAAGTCCCCAGAATATCATGTGTGGAGATCAAGGCACAACTCATGTCCTACATGTGCCATTGTTGAGGAGGTGTGGAACCATGGAGACACAAGGAGGAGATAGGGAGAAGGCCCAACATCATGAGGTGAGGAGTACACATCCCGATTCATTTCTGGAGGTTGATGCACCTAAGAAGGTGATTGGATTGCGTAGTGGAAGCATGGAGAGTTATCTCCATCCATCTATTCAGTCATCTCTTGATGATGAAGTCTCGTTGCATGGAGACATTTTTCCGGGGAGACCACTGGATCAACAGAGGAGGATAGATGCTTCACCATTTGAGGCACCACTCAGTGATTTAATATGAGTGGAAACCTTGGGAGAGATTGATATAGCGCTGGGAGGCTGGGGTAGACTCAAGGAGAGAGGGAGCATTCCCTCAACATCAACATTACCCACTTCCAGCCTTCCAACTTGCATCTTTGGCATAAGAGATTTTAGAGATGAGGATGACCATATGATAGATGTTCTTCATGAGAGATCATCATCACTGTCACTATGGAGGATATATCCATTTTGGAACTCCTAGCTGTTGGTGGAGTATTCCAAGTATCTTTTCACTTTCATGATCTTGGATGACCAGTTGCATGAGGAGGGATATTCAGTTAGAGATGGGGTCATCTTCTATCATGGTAGGATCTTCTTTCCTAGAGTTTCCAAGCTCAAGGTGAAGTTGCGACAAGCAGCTCATGAGGATTTCCTTCTCAGCCCCACTTGTTCTATGAGAGCATACCACACCATCCTGGAGGGGTATTTTTGGATGGGCTTTGAGGAGGAGATATATGAGCATATGAGGAGATGCATGGACCAGATGGAGATGGAGGAGTGACATAACTCTTTTCCGGAGTTAGCACAAACACCTCTTTTCTCTTTGAGGATGAGAGGAGACTCACCTATGAGCCACTCCACCTATATGAGGAGGAAATATGGTAAGGGTGATGATTATTTATATGATGTATTTCCCTTAACCATATATGTGCAGGATATTGCTCCAAGGAGGAGCATTCTTTATTTTGAGCTTCATGGTCTAGTTGAGGCCATAAGTATGATGGATGGTCATTCCCTAGGAGGAATTGGGGAAGATAGATATTATGGAGGACATGCTCTTTGTACACCTTACATTATTCACTTCCTCCATACTTATGAGGAGATTGGAGCAACAAGACAGTGGTTGAGAAGCCACTCATTTTATCAGTCTCTATGGCAGTTGAGGGTCAAGTTGCATTGGTTACATTTGAGGGACCATTGTCTGTCTCATTTGTTGCATATGGCAGCCAGCATGATTCTCATTTTTTCTCCCTATGGTTCTATTGTTGTTGTCTTTATGAGGAGCGTGCTTGGGAGAGAGACACATTGTGTGGATGTGTCCTTTGAGGGAGAAATTCCTCACACTTTTTGCACTACATGTTCTAAGGGGAGCATGGGACATGATATGGTTCCCTTAAAAACACATTTGTCACTTTATGAGGTGAGCCATATGATGGAGGAGATTCCATATGATGATGAATTCCAACTCATCATATATGGGGATAATTGGGCCAACATGATTTGCAGCGTTGGAGGGGAGATATTTGGAGGTCTAGTCCTCATCTTACCACTTGAGGGCAATCTTATTGTAGCCTAGGATCAACAGACACTCTACACTTACCTTAAGTGGAGAGATGGACAACGTGTGGTAGGCTACATTGTCTACCATGTGCAGAATTTCAACCCATCTACTTTGTCGGAGCCAAAGGTGGAGGATAGTTTCCAGGAGTTGCCTAGTTGGGAGGTGACTCATTTTGCATGGCTAATAGCTTGGAGATGGAGGATCCATATGGGGAAAGATATTTCCCATTATATTTCAAATCCCATTCTTCAAGGGGACCTCTAGACATCACTTTGCTATCCTCTTGAGTATTTCACCTTTACATGATGATGGCTTGATAGCTAACTTGCATGCTGAGGAGAGGAAATGTGGAGGCTTTGTTGATGAGATACTATCACTTTCCTTGGAGGAGATCATGATACAGGGATGCTACAGGGAGATGAGAAGAGAACTCAGTCTATCCTTGCACTTGCTTAAGGACAAACAATCTTTGAGAGGGGAGGACTATAATATTCCAAAATTTGCAAGCATCAAATTGGAATATTAATTTTTGCTTATATCATCTAGGAGATGAATAAAATGAGTAAAAGGCCCATGAGTAGGAATAAAATCCCTCATATCGTGAAAGGGATTAATGGAGTAGATTAATTTTTCACCTTCCAGTGTGGAAAGGGGCAAATGCATGAGGACAAGGTCAAGTTTGACCAAGTCAACAATGCTGCGTAAGAGGTGTATCTTGCATGAGAAGATAGCGCAGTTTGAGAGGGAGGAATATTCTTTGTGGAAGAAACCATAATGTGTGGGGTCCAGGGCAAAGAGGCATTCAATTTCATAAAAGGAGGAAGAGGCAGCCATAGTGAGACATCTTTGAGTATATTGATATTTCTCTGTTCAGACTATTTGCAATCTCCGGCTGTTAGCTGAGTTGCAGTGCTGTTTAGCATGAGGCATTCCTGCTTAGGATTTCCTCTCCTTCTTGAAAGGCCTCTTGAAGGATTGCACTTCATTTCTCCACATCTTGTCTCAAGGCCAAAGCCACTTCCATCAGTCAATGCGTTATTTCTGTTGAAGTATAACGTAGTGTTGCTGGGTGTTGTAGTGGAGGGTTCCACAACACCTTCCCTTGGCTCATCTTTCAGAGGAGGGAGATCCTATTCCTTAGGGAGGTTATTAAAGGGGATTTCAGAGCTGATTGCACATATTTGGCACCAGGCCAAGCCTTTCCTATCTCCTACAGTGCAGTCCAGCTCCTTGACTGCATTATTCTAGAGTGCATTTGCAGTGGGAGTTTGCACCAGTATCTCGGAGGGCAAGATCTTCAGGGATAGGATCAGCCTATCACTTGAGAGATCCATTGGAGGAGGTTTTCTATAGATTGTACATCTTATTCAGCCATCTCCATGTATTTTTAGTTTTGTGTTGCAGCTGCTACCCTGCAACTCCGACATTTCTGCAGATTTTCCATTTGTACATGTATTTCAGCCAATCCTCCTTGAGGATTGTTGTATTGCTATTTTCAGGGGTTGAGAGCTTGCTCCCCCTCATTTCTTGAGATATCATTGTCATATCATTGTATTTTATAATTTTCATGTTGCAGTGTCTCCATAAGACTGTGCAGTTATAGCCATATGTATTTTCTATGTAGCAGTGCTCTCACAATTCTTGTACATGTTCTGTTGAGGCTTTCATTGCCAAGCTTGAGTGATTGAATCCTCAAAGAATTGTATAAATTCTTTGCTATAATATGAAAGGGAAGGCTATTCATATCTTCATGTGTGTTGGTTCATTAAAATAACGCTTCTACTCCATTGTATGTTCTTGTATATGTTGCAGTTCCTCCATCGGACACTTTTTGAGGACATCTAAGTGTGGGAGATCTGTTTAACCCACCTAGAAGGATTTCTTTGGAGCCTCCTCTTGGATTTAGCACTTAGACACATTTTTCTAAGGGATCCAGGTCCTGGTTTCAATTCCTATAACAGCCATTACTGGAATATGAATTTTCCAGTCATGCCTTGCTAGCTGTTCCAGATTTGGAATATTACAGTTGTGCACCAGTCAAAGAGATTAATCAGGCATTCCACTGCTATGCTAATTTGTGTCTGTGAAGCCTAATGTAGAGAATCTGATCCTACTACTACGCCAATGGTAAAGAGAAGGATCTTCACGTATAAATCCTTCAGATATCTGATAGGAATCTGAGTTCCTCCCTTCTGTGCATTGTCTACGCAATAGACTTGGACATAATCCTCTACGGTAAGCCCTCCAATAGGCTTCCCGTGCAAATATAATGGGTCTCCTCTTCGAGAGAGTCTAGTAATGAAGTATATATCTTCCACTTCTATGTGTAATGGAATTTGATCAATTATGAAATAATATTCTTCCGGTTCCTAATGATCAACCAGCATTTGTTGCAAACGAACATTTATTTTCATATAGGGCATTTTGAAAAATTTGAGAAATCCGCAATTCCAGAGAATATCTAAGGAAGTTTGATCCTCCATCACCTCATTGTCAATTGTAGTATGTTCACGCTCTCTCCAACTGCTGGACATCCTAGAAAAATCATTAATTGGCTGATGAGATACAAGTTTTAAAGTTTTTCTCTATGCATATGCGACCTCGCTTGTACACAGTCGTGTATCATATGCAGGTTCATCCACATGAACTCGTGTATGCACAGAGGGTTTCAATAAAAATATCATTCCTACGGTCAAAATTCCAAAAATTTTCTTCAAACAAGAACGAAATCGACGAATAGGATGAGTTTAAGGCTTCCTGAATGATTTGACATGATTTGGTGGCCGATTTCTCCATATTTGAGAAGAGGAATTTTTGCCCCAAAGCTCTTTCTCCACTTCTGCAATGTGAAAATGATCAAAAAGTGAGTCAAATTGTGTATTTATGCCCATAATTTGAATTTTTTTTCACAAATTTCATTTGCGCTTATTTTTTAAAATTTGACCAAGGCTGTATAACTGTTTTCCTTGTAAGCATTGGGAAAGGTATTTTTTCAGGTACATTTTGTTGAATTCGAGATTTTCCTAGTTTTTCTTCAGATCCATGACCGCTGACCTATTATGGCAGGTATTTGATTTCGAACTGGCATGTAGGTTAGGGAATTCACTTTCCGTTGCATCTTTGCATACTAGCCTCCATTCTAATCACTTTCCATAGGGTCGACCCCATCATGTCATGAGTATTTAACCCATTTCACTCACCGATTTTTAATCATGACTTGGTGGTAGAGTCGTCCTTTACACGGGCTGCCTAGTTAGTTCCTTGCTATAATTTGTAGCCCATGTTGCAATTTATGTAGGCTCGAGAGTCCTCTTTAGTCCCACCATGACTTATGCATTGAAGCTTCATTCTTCTTCTTCTTCGCTACCATTTTTCTGGCCATTTACCCTAGAGGCTCCCTTATGTTGTCAAGTTGTATTACTGCATTGCATAGTGACTACTTATTTATCTTGGCCTTTAGCCAACTTCATTTGGACTCATGTTTAAGCCATCTTTTGACCATGTATTTCTATACAAGTTAACCATGCAATCACTGAGCTTCTGCGACTTTACACATTTACCCATGGATGGAACATTATTTTCAGCGTCACTTACCAGTTTTCGCCACCTTGCATTGAGCAAAGGATTATTCCTATCCCAAGAACTAGTGCATATGTTTCATGACACTTGTTCTATCCATTATACTGTAGCATTCCTTTATTCCTTTTCAGGAATTGGATATGAAAAAGACAAAAAAAATTAAATATTTGAAAAAGAGTGGGAATGGGATATTACTTCCATACTTGATGGCAACTACAGTGTCAGTTGTGTCACCCTTGAACAAAGCACAAAAATGCTAAGTATTTTCTCCATTTGGGATGGTTTTTGTTTTTGACATAGGAGAAGCCATAACCTTGTTTTTAAGTCAGTACTCCCCCGATTGGTTATCTCTTCCAATCACATGGAGGGTTTGTTTATGCCTCCTACATGACAAACTTATACAAAGTTATCATTTTCTGCCATAGTTAACATGAGTCGCGCTTTTTTTCAAGGGAAGTTAACCTGAGTCGGCCTTTCTGCGGTGTCTCTTGACTCATTTTTCAGTTGGCCTTCTCGGTCTTGTTAGTATCTTGTTCTATCACATCAGATATTTGGTCCTTTTCTCATGCTGGTTTGAGAAGGTCTTCACTAGCGTCTTGCTGGCGGGTTTGTCTCTTATCCACTACGACATATTGCTCTAAGAGTAAACCTAGAGCCGCACCCTAGCTCTATTTACATCATTGATAGATGACCTTGTGCTCAGCATTTGATCAACATCATGGGTATTTAACTGAGTGGTTTCCCTTGTGTTCGACTTCAGCTTACATTATTGTACCTAGGATTCGTGCAGTACCTTGATTTCCATTTGACCCTATCGGTGGATATCTCGCCTCTTTGTCAAATTTCATTATTGGTTGGTTTAGAGGGTTTCTGCCGTGCGCTAGCTTCATCTTGTGCATGCCGGAAACATACTTCAGGTTGGTTACTTCACTTTACTTCCTCTGATTCCTTCCAAATCTTGGCCTGGGGGTTACACTCACACTGGACTGATTTGGGATGCCTTAATGCCTTCCTTCCAACAGATATTTTCCCATCGACTCCAACTCATTGCTATGGGAATAAGGTATAGAGTCCTTTTGTCAGTACCTTAGGGTTTGCAGTCATCAATGGCAGACTCTTCTTTATCGACAGTGAGGATACATCATTGCCTCCTGATCGATAGATTCTTTCAAGTGTTCAACTTCAACTCATTCATTCACACTTGCTAGATTGTATTGGGGCACCTTGTCACTCATCATCATTATCGGTGAGTTGTCTCACGTTTTTTAATAGTATACAACAATGATCGGTAATAAAATGATTTCTCACATGGTCGACTTCAGCTCATTTATTCCCATTGTGTAGAATTGTGCCATGGTGATCGGTGAAGACCTCAGGTTTGCATCAACATTATTTGGTTCACTTTGACAGCTCCTTCAGTTTTTTTCTAGTGACACCATCCACCCTTATATGTTGCAGTTTCATCATAGCAGAATCTTATATGTTGGCTCCCGAGTTGCATGTTGTACCATTTGTTCCACCACTTATGATTTGGTACTTGGAGATTTAGTTGTGACTTTTGTGATCAGATATCTATTGCAGCATCATTGATCAATATTCTATATGTGATACTTGGACCTGATTTTGACTTATATTTCCGAGCATTGATCAGATGATTCACTATGTACTTTACATTTCAATTATACTTGTATACATATTGGATCCGCTCTATACTTCATATGTAGACATGCTTTTCTTTCACTGAGCATGGGTATGCACGCCTTAGACATGAGCTATCTTTCTGATCGCTCTCACTGGTTTTTTGGTAGGCTGAAATCTGGTGAAGTCCCCTCTAGTCCTCGCAAGGTTCTTTCCATGCACGTAATACATTTCAGCCATCATGTACCATTTCTGACCTCATATATTAGGGGGCATCTATTATAGCATCATTTATCACCATCATATACTTGATGACTTATGCATTGGCCTTGGGCAACCCTTCCCTTTAGACTTGGACATATTTCTCAAATATTTTTTTCTTAAAACTCATACGCGACTCTGCCCAGAATTTTCAGTGTATACACGCGAGTCCATACATAGATAACCACTTATGCCTTTTTAAAACAAAAAAGAATATATAATTTCCCTATTTTAGAGGTGGGGTTTATGGTTGTTCCTGTAACTTAACTACCCTAGCCCGTGGCCTAAGTGTTCCCAACTGAAAAAACTAATTTGAGGGAGTATAAAATCCTCTCAAGGGAATGGCCTAAGGGACAAGGAGAGAGAAATATAGATATTATATGTTGTTGGAGCCCTATCCAAGTCTAAATTCCCTGTGCCTCCTGCACTTCCTAGATATTTTCAGGAAACCCTTGTTTCCTTGAGATGTTTACTCACCTTATGTGACATACATTGCGCACTACTCTTGGAAGAAGTTTTGTGAGGTTAGGGTAGGACGGATCTAGAGGATGATATGCTCGAAGGGTGTGGCATATTTCAGGTGATCTCTTCACATTTTTTACTGTACATGTCATTAATAAAAGAAGTTCCATCTTGTTCCTGATGTTCACGTGTCATTTATCTCTTATACATGTGTAATGATCTTAAATCGTTCATTTAATATTGTTTTTATGATATTATGCATGATTTTAACTAACATCTAGAACATATATATTATGTACAACTTGGTTTTTGTGTTTTTTCTTTGCTAGTTTGCATGTTCTGAAGCACAAAGAGTTGCAGGGGGTTTGCACCCCGCGTGATCTACTAGAACTGAAGGATATATGGGTAAGGTTTGCAACCTTTAGTTTCTAGTTTAAATCATAGAATTTGGTTAAGTGATTCCTTCTTGTAATGAAATTCCCCTGATCTGTGAAGTTTTATCAACCCAAGACCTTAGGGTAACATTACCTACAACACATCTCTAAGTTTGTATGAACCCCAGGTTGATAAAGTAAAGTAGGGGAACCCCTGGGAGTTGCAGCACTCTTGGTGCAATACCAGGGCTCACCAGTAGGACTCATCCATCATGATGAGACCAAACCACTCATTCCTAGGGTTCGTTAAAAATACTCTAAAAGGACTCATCTAAAGGATGATCTTATAATTCAAGCATATGTTATCCTCCTTAAGCTTGTGTAAAAATAAAGAGGTACTTGCCATAAATGATGGGGGAAATTGGGAAAGAAGCATGTAAATTATGTATTTGGAAAGGCATCAAGTCACTCTTGAACATGATGCTCCATCACTTTTTATGTATGGGTTGGGAAAATCCACTTTTCACACTACTGGTCATACCTCATTAAAAGTCTTCATATTGGATTATAGTCTAGTTTTTGAGTCAAGCGTTTCCAAGTCATTATAGTATCGTCAATATGTTCAAGAAAAAATTCAACCTCGTTTAAAACAATTTTATAGTCTTTAAACCCACCTTATGTCGCTATTCCCATCCCTAGGTCAATCCTGAATCACTTCTTTTGTAAAAAATTCAAATCTTGAAACTTGTTTCATGTCGTAGGCCCTCCTGCAATAAATCACTTCCTATTAACTTCAGCACTTTATGTAATGAATTTTATCTAGAAAAATTTTAGTGCTTTGGAACTTGCATGCCCCTATTACAGGTTTCCTTGATTTCGATGATAGGTTTTCATCATTTACCTTTGATCGAATGGTTCTATGGGTGTTCAAATTAAGATTATTTATTTGTAGAAATTATATGCACTACGTATGAATATGTCCAAGATTCTCCTGATCACACACTATTTTAACTTCATGCTAAATACAGAATCTATTCCACCATTGATCATCACATGCGGAAATTAAATCAATTGCAATGCACACATGAAACCATAAAAATTCACACACATTAACACAATTTTTTTAACGGGAAAGCCTGAAGCTAAAAACCCCAACTATATGTATATAATATATGTCATAGATATCATGTAACAATCCTCATACAAAGCTTATCACAAGCTCTCAGTACAATCCAATCGCTACACACTAATTAGGCCTGATCTTCCAAATCCATGCACCGATCTTTGCCAGCCTCTAGCCTGCCTCTATTGCGCAATCCCTACTGAATAATGGCTCCGGATGAACTCAAATTGGTCCAGCCTTGCTCATGAAATCCTTAAAGGCATCTCTACTAAATTTGTGGTGCAAACAATGAAACACTATAGTCACAACTAATAGTCACACTTGCTCTTTCACCTACCTCTCCACTGGTCTCCACTGAACTATCCATGCACTATAGTTAACTGATGTATTCTTTAGTTGATTAATGAGTTATTTTATAGTGAATTAATTATTAATTAATTCACACCACTCTCACTAGTGTATCAATCAGTTAGACTGGATACAACTAGCTCAACTGTGTCTAACTAAGTTAAATTGAACACAACTCCACCAACTACTTCTACAACTCCACCAAACTCTGTGACATGAGTTCTAACTGAAGTCCTCCATGCAATAGCTCTAGTAAACCCTCAGGAATATCGTAATTCCTTCTGTTAGCTCCTGTGCCACATCTGTGCACTTAACTGAAGTGCTCCAAGAGAATAAGATAATGTTTAGAGTCCAAATATTATTAAGAGCTAATAATATTTGACATATCTATTTTTAGACTGGAAATCTAAAAATAGGTTCCGCCCAATATGTCTAAAAATATAAGTCCATCTATTTTTCCAACTTGATCAACCATCCAAAAATAGCATCCTGCAACTCATATAATATGATCGACATGTCTAAAAATAGACATAGTCTAAAAATAGACTTTGCGACAAAAATCACTTGTGTGGGCCCCACCTAGTTTAGGTGATCATTTTCCAACTAGGATCAGGAATGATGTTTCAGGATGCACTATTTCTTGTTGCAATATTCAACACTCCCTCTCAAAAAGAAAGGACTATCTTTGCATGCGACATGCAACTCCATGCATTCGCCCTGCAACCTTTGCAAGTGCCCTGCAACTCCATGCATCTGCTCTGCAACTCTTCTGAAACTGAATAGGCTCCACATAAATCAATCAATCTAATGCATCTATCATCAAAGTCTTCAACTTCTTCTTAGCTACTGCACATGTCTTCAGGAACCACTGCGCTTTTGAACTCTACACCCATGCACTCTGCACTTGATGTCAACTCTGAATTGTGCTCCAGTATCCGACACTGTCACTTTGATCTCACTGCATCAATCCAACTGATCATGCTACTGCTGCTCTATGGGAACCTCATAGCCATGTTCAATTCATGAGATCCACACCATCTCAATGAATCTTGCCCAAAAATCTCCTCTTGGGATTACGCATGCATGTCGCTCCACCTCTCAACTGGTGGTATAGCTGCATGCACTCCCTCTACCCATCTGGCATGAAATTTCTCTGCATGAGTGGTTGTACCCACTCTATGATCCTCATCTTGTGGCTGCTTCACATCCTGAGGTTCACTCTTACCTTCATGCAAAACTTGCTCCCTCTCAAGCTTCAATTGCATGGCTTTCTTACACTTCCCAACAGTAGGAAGCTCCGTAGAAATCCCATCTACTTCAAGTCTGTAGAGATTCTTGGCTCGAATCCCAATCTTCTTGACTTGTCCTGTTGCTTTGTACCGAAGGAAAAATTTTCCTTCACTAAAGGCAACATCATACCCTTTATCCTCTAACATTGCGACTGAGATTAAATTCTTCTTTAAACCTGGAACATGCACTACATCTTGTAAAAGAATGAGTTTACCTGAATCCCTCTGAAATGTAATGGTACCAATGCTGGTCGCATTGTATCGTCCATTGTCACCCAAATCAACATGCAACTGGAGATCTTTCTCCACCAAGTCACCGAAAAGATTCACATCTCCCGTCATGTGAAAGGAAGCGCCACTATCAAAATACCACCCTGATCCCAATGCACTAGACACCATGCATGCGATCAATGAGAATTCTAGCTCAAATTGTGAGGCAAGAGCCTCGTCATCTGTAGCTCTAGTAGCCTACTTGTTCTTCTTCTTCTGTGGACAATGTGTGGCGAAATGCCCATGTTCGTGACAGTGAAAACACTTCACTTTGGACATGTCACGCTCTTTGCCATCCGCACCGGATTGAGAAGGATTTTTCTTTCCCTTCCCTTTCCTTGATT
The DNA here is from genome assembly GCA_034641835.2 of Pinus albicaulis. Taxonomy (NCBI): domain Eukaryota; kingdom Viridiplantae; phylum Streptophyta; class Pinopsida; order Pinales; family Pinaceae; genus Pinus; species Pinus albicaulis. Next base: position 119,830,694 of record CM076569.1, read on the forward strand.
TTGTAGCCAAAGTGCAATCCTCTTCATAATCATTCTTTGATGAAGAGCCATCCCTGGTACTCTGCCTTATCTCCTCCTGCACAAGATCTGACCAAAGTCGCTCCCATCCTGGCAGTTTCTCCCATCCATTGACAGAGTCCTCATAGCTATGCCAACTCTTCGGAAGCCCAAGGAGAGCCAAGCTCACCAAGTATTCTTCATCCACACTAAATCCTACACTCCCAAGCTAATCCTTGCAGTGGAAAAACTTTTTCAAGTATACCGGACTAGTGTCATTCTTCTCCATTTTTATTTTCCTGAGCTTGTCTTTAAGCACCAACTTCCTCTGGTCACTTTGCTTTGGAACAATTCTGTCAAAGCCTTCCACATCAAGAATGGAGTGGATTTACCATGAAGGCTAGACACAATGTGATCCTTCACACCTTCCAACACAATCCTTTGACACCTTGCTACCTTCTTTTGCCATGCGTCAAGTGCGGCTGCATCGCTAGAACCCGATTTAGGAATATCAGCTTCTATGAACTCCTTCAACCCATTATCCTCTAGCACCACCTCCATCCTGTCCTTCCATGCAATATAATTCAAGCTTCCCTCAAGGGAATACTCCAATCGTAATCCATTGAAAGACATTTCAATGAATGCTCAAATTCGACACTAAGAAAACATTGCAGCAATTTCGAATTCCACCAGCACAAAAATCAACTGTTTCAATAATTGTAATTGCTCCACTGATCAAAGCTTTGATACCATGTATAAATTATATGAACTATGCATGCATATGTTCAAAATTCTCCTGATCACACACTATTTTAACTTCATGCACAATACATAATCTATTCCACCATTGATCATCACATGTAGAAATTAAATCAATTGCAATGCACACATGAAACCATAAAAATTCACAAACATTAACACAGTTGTTTTAACGGGAAAGCCTGAAGCTAAAAACCCCAAATATCTGTATATAATATATGTCATAGAGATCATGTAACAATCCTCATACAAATCTTATCACAAGCTCTCAATACAATCCAATCGCTACACACTAATCATGCCCGATCTTGAAAATCCATGCACCGATCTTTGCCAGCCTCTAGCCTGCCTCTACTGCGCAATCCATGCTAAAGAATGGCTCTGGATGAAATTTAAATTGTGCAGCCTTGCTCACGCAATCCTTAAAGGCATCTCTACTAAATTTGTGGTGCAAACAATGCAACACTATAGTCACAACTGATAGTCACACTTGCTCTTTCACATACCTCTCCACTGGTCTCCACTAAACTATCCATGCACTGTAGTTAACTGATGTATTATTTAGTTGATTAATGAGTTATTATTTAGTGAATTAATTATTAATTAATTCACACCACTCTCACTAGTGTATCAATCAGTTAGACTAGATTAAACTAGCTCAACTGTGTCTAACTGAGTTAAAATGAACACAACTCCACCAACTACTTCTACAACTCCACCAAACTCTGTGACATGAGTTCTAACTGAAGTCCTGCATGCAATAGATCCAGTAAACCCTCAGGAATAGCGTAATTCCTTCTATCAGCTCCCGTGCCACATTTGTGCACTTAGCTGAAGTGCTCCAAGAGAATAAGATAATGTTTAGAGTCCAAATATTATTAAGAGATAATAATATTCGACATATCTATTTTTAGACTGGAAATTTAAAAATAGATTCCGCCCAATATGTCTAAAAATAGAAGTCCATCTATTTTTACAACTTAATCAACCATCCACAAATAGCATCCTACAACTCATAGAATATGATCGACATGTCTAAAATAGACTTTACGACAAAAATCACCTGTGTGGGCCCCACCTAGTTTAGGTGATCATTTTCCAACTAGGATCAGGAATGATGTTTCAGGATGCCTCCTTCATTGTTTCTTGTTGAAATCTTCAACATTATTCACACCCCATAGATTGTAGTAGGGTACCTTGAGATCCATTGCATTATTGGTGGTTTATATCACATTTGTTAATGGTTTCCATCATTGGTTAGTAATCAGATGGTTTCTTCCATGTTCGACTTCAAGATGTTTATTCACATGGTTAGATTCGTACCATGGACAAATTGAGATGAAGACCCTATATTTTCTCTAATACGTTTAGATTGTGTGGAGTTTTGAGTATTCATGATTGTGACATAGTTCCACAATATATGTCTGGTGGCTATAATTCAGATTGATATTTTCAAGCATGGATTCATGATGTATTTTTGGTGGCCATGACTTCATACTTATAATTAGAGTTACTTGTGATATGTATGGGAATTCCTACCTTAGAGATTATCATATCATAATATTGGAATGTAATCTCTTGATTGTTGACTTGTAGTTTTCTGATCAATGGTTCCTTGATTCTAACCTTTGCATGATTAAACACTTCAGTCATTATAGATTTTCTAAATTTTCACTTTAGGGGGAATATGTTACACATCAATATGTCACATCCATGCAAATGATGCCAAATCTAGATATTTCATTTTATGAAGAACTATTACCATATATCCCCAAGAAATATGGAAGAAATACCTCTCCATGAAATGTAATAATCCTGGAGTATTTACCTCAAAAACCCTAATTTTAAAGGTCATCACAGGTGAAAAGGTCAAAACCTGCTATGTCGCATGTTGCATAATAAATGAGTAGTGATATCATCGCAACTAAAATTCATTAAAAGTGTGATGGTATTCTTACATGGGTAAAAATAAAAAATGTAAAGAAGCTTCCTTTCTAGAAGCCTTGTAAATGGTATCTACTCCAAAGTGGTGGAGATTGAGATCAAGTTCCTCCTATCCTGGATCACATTCCTCCCTTTATGGATCGCATTCCTCCCTTTATGGACCTCACTTCTTCCTTATCAAATATCAACTTCCACTGTTTTCCTATAAGTACAATGCACTCAAAGACAAATGGTTTTCCATTTCTGACTCCTGAACTATACTTCCATGTTGGCCCAGTATCTATTAGAGAATTTTTTATTACAAGGTTTGGATTGATGATCATTGGAAGGAGGCTTTCAACATCAAGGCCGGTTGTAATTCTCCTTTTCTTCATTCTTAATACAAATACATAGTTCTTTCCCACACTCATTTTCCTTGATGTTTGTTATGAGATTCCTTGATCACTTGTATAGATTTTTGCTAAATCATTGATGTATTATATGATTTTATAAATTTTTTTTTTGTGTGTTTTTAGGTCTCTTCTTGGAGCATTGATAACGAGATTGGAGGGTATAAATGTAATGTTCCAGATCTGGAATTTCTACAACAAGGAGAATACCCTAAGGTATTGTAGAGTTGGATATGAAAAAATATGACTGATAACTGATGTAAAACCACTTAACCTTCAATAAAATATGCATCAGAAACTTTATACAATGTTTTATAAGCCAAAAGGTAGGGAAAAGTGATGATTTAGGCCCTAAAATGAATGTATTCAGAGATATTAGTAAAAATAAGATGGGAAAGTGGTTGGATATGATAGCTAGGGTTATGAGGAACTCCCATGTCGAATTTCAGCAAAAAAAAATGCGTTTTTCTATGTTAAACAGTTCCTCCTTTCCTAACTAGGCTAGAAAACCCCGATTTCCCATGACCTGGAGTATGCAGAAATTTGCTGAAGCACAAGAGCGTAATTTTCTGAAGGTTTTAGCTGAAATAGGGTCTTAAAATTGAAAAATAATATCAGTGGCATAGCTCATACATTTTACATGAGAAAGACAGAGAAATTACAAGGATAAACCCTCAAGATTGAGGTGGTTACAACACAAGAAAGTACAAGATGAAATGGACAGTGTAATATTTAATGGCTGAAGCAGTGTTTCATTAATTTTTAGATCTAGAAAATATTTGAGTAAAAAATTATAGATCTATTAAATATCTGTATATCAAATGAGTTCTTTATTACATTCCCATTTGGGATCTCTGCAAAATATGAGCAACTGTGAGTAGATCTGAGATCTAAGTCACAGATATGTAGTAAAATTCAGAAATTTCTGAAGAATGTGATGCCCAGTAGATTATATTGAAATGGAACATAGATTGGTTGGCCAATCTATGGATCACCACAGTGAAGGGAAGGATCCCTTTCACCAGAGATCTATCCTCCAAACTAATGCAAAATCCACACTGCAACACTGACTGCAAAAAGGACATTGTTTCCTCAAGGAATTGTGTAGATGAATTGGAGAACACTTTTGCCTGATTCCAAGATGGAAAAATGAAGCCCAAATAGGAGAGGCACTCTTCCAGGAGGTTAAAAGACACACTCCATGAGAATAGACTCCCAAAACAAGCTAGATCTAGACAGATCTAGACTTCCACTTGCTGCAGCCTACAAAAGCAAACAAATCCTTGCTGGACCTGCGTTGCAGTTGGAGGTAGAGCTTGGCCTATGCCGGATAGTGGATCAATGAAGCACTATCTCCTCTAAGAGACCCTCAAGGAAGGAGGGAGGATTCCTAAACAAGAAACCCTCTCTATTCTCTTGCTAAACAACCCAGAGAATGATTCTCAAGAATAATAATATCCTCAACAACCTTTTCCTTGAGTCTTTCCCTTATATAAGATTAGGGTTTGCAAAACCCTAAACCATCTTCATTCATTTTTCCCCTTTCACATGGAGGACCTCCTCATGGGACTGCGTTGATCATCTAGGAGGTTCATTGTATCTAGACTGTGTTATGATTTGGTCCTGTTGACCCATTCAAACAACTTCAACATGTTTCACATACAAGTGGATTTTATTAAGTAAGCCTTGATTTAACTCTGTTCACATTGGGCATTGATTTATTTTGTTGTTTTGGAGTTTTAGAGTTCCTCCTTTACACTTTTATTCATGAGTTAGGAAAACTAAAAATAAAATGTTATATTCCCATTAGCTACAAAATTTGGGAATATTACAGTCTCCCCCACCAAAATTTTTCTTGCCCTCAAGCAACTCTTATTGTAGATGCAAACCATCTACTCCCCTCCAAATGGCATCCACATAAGGAAGGCTTCCTCCATTTTCTGCAATAGGTTATGTATGTTTGGTTCCATAGTTGTCTTCTACAAATGCATGAGATGACTTCCAACTGTAAGGTTAGATGTCCTCTTCCTATCATGAAGTACAAAATGACAATTACATGATGTCTAAAACCATCCTAAACACATGAGAGACATAAAATAAAGTATCTCCTTCCATAAAGGAAAAGCTTCATCATGCAAAAAATTCTTCCATCCATGTTTTATGAACTTGATTAAGCATTGTTATGCTTTCATTATGAGCTGGCCTGTTGGCCTTGTTGGATCCAAACTCCATCATTTCAGCGTTATGCAAAAGAACAAGGGAAGGAGCAACATGGGTGGACAAAGATGTCAAACCATATTCCCCTAATAATAACCACCGAAGCAAAGCCATTTGCTGCCATCCCCCATCGTCTCCATGTAAGATGGACAAGCCAAGCTTCCCAAAAGATGATGTACATGCCTTTCTTTTCTGCAATTTATCTTTGATACATAAGGCATGAATCAGAAAACGATGAGCTATGGGGTGGTCACCATACTTATTTAAAAGAAATAAAAGCAACAAGAGGTCTTGCTGCCTTCTTTCCTCCTCATGTGCACCATGAAAACAAACCATACTAATGGACATATGATATGACATATCATCCCAATACAAGGTATCATTATCCATGCACATCATGATATCATTATGCCAAATTTTATACAATGCAAAACACATAGATATAGGAGATGTCATGTGGTGGCCATACTCCTTCAAGTGAATCAAAATTGTGCATGCCTTCTCTTGCTGCAGCATATCATTGAAATCCAAGGCATGATTTAGAAAATGATGAGCTATTGGGTAGTAACCATACTCACCCAAGAGCAGCCATAGAAATAAGGACTTGTGCAGCCTTCTTGCCTTATCAGCATGTGGATCATGGAGCAACAACACAATGATGGACATGTTAAATGTCTCATCAAAATAGTACAAGCAAGCTCCCTCATACCACATCATGTGGGAGTTATCCCTTCTCCCGAACCAAAGTACATGCATGAAATATTCCTCAAACAGAAATACAGGTAGACATATGAGACATACAAACATGGATGAATACATGGACATGAGATTTAACATGTGATGTCCAAATTCTCTTTTTAAAAACCACATCAACCATGCCTCCTTTTCATACACCCTATTAGTGATGCATAAAGCATGAGATGAGGAAATGAGAATCTTTAGGTAGGGATCAGGCTTACCCCAAAGCAACCAGCATTGCCATGCCTCCTTATTCATTTCATAACTATTCCTTGAGGCATAGATCAGAGAAATAGATGCCTTTGGGGAGTGATAGGAATATCCCAAGGGAAACCAGCGTAACCAAGCTTGCTGGTCCATATATGTCTGCAAGTGATCAAGTGACCTCTTGCTCACCATCCTCATCCACTCACTCAAATATGGAAGTTGAGTGATCTGTTGCATAATCATGGCATCCTCACTTTGTAGAAAACCATCTTCTTCAAACCGATGAAGAGTATTGTACTCCATGAGATGTTGAAGTACACCTTTTATGAGACCTCTTATTTCTTCATGACCTTCCAAAACCAGTGAGGTTTTGGATCTGTTGCAGGTAGAAGTCTCTCTTTGAGCTGTAGCATGCTCATTGAGAGAGTGTCATCTAGAGGGGAGAAAATTCTTCTCATCTCAAGATGTCTACTCTTCCTCTTCTTCTTCTCCACTGCTTCAAGGTTGAAGCTGCCTTTAGAATGCTTCAAGAGAGCTAAAGCCTCTTTGTCACAGTCACTAAGTGACAATGCTGTAGGTATGCAGGGTGATGCATGCACTGTCTCAAAGCAAGTTACATTTCTGATCTCACATTCAGCCATTGAACATAGGATAGTACTAATCCCCTTTTTTTAAACTCTACATATCAACTCAAGAGATTTAATGCAACATAAAAATGATGCACAGGGATAGTCTCCAGTCTCCTCCTTGATTAGATCAAGGGTCCTCTACACTGTGATATGTCTTTGCTTCAAATCAACAGTTTGATATATTCCTTGGCTATGCATTGGTCTTGAATCAATATGTGCTGAAATTTTATGCATACCTTGGATCAATTGATATGTAGGAACCTCTTGACAGAACATAAGAGTTCCTTCACCTCGATTAATGATGTCTCCAATTGCTGGCAAGAATGATGGCTTCCTTCCTTCAAGTATACCATCGCTGGTATCTTCCTCTTCCTCATGCATCTCTTGATTCATGCATGGGAATCCATATGTTAAGAGCTCAGAGCTACCTTGAAAAAATTCAAGTGCCTCTCCTCTAGATGCAAGTACTTTAGTAGCAGGTGGTGAAAATGGAGATCTCTTGCCCAAAGTGACAAGATTGACATCCTCCTTGGTTTCCTTAGGAGATGTCTCTTTATGGCTCATATTTTTCCTCTTCTCCTCAAACTCTTTTGGATCTTCTTCAATACCCTTCAATGTTTGGAAAAGAAGCAATGAGATATCTTATTTAGTCATTCTCTCGGCTTTGTGATGATAGAAAGTGTAAAGTTCCTCCTCTTCTTCATTCCTATACCTCTCACCTTCTTCAAAGAAAGTAGGCATAGTGGATCTATGAGGAGATCTAGGATTCTCCAATCTTCTGATTTGCTGATAGGAAGTGTTGGGGATTCCTTATTCTTCTTGAATCCTCATGCAGATCTCACTGTATCTTTTTTCTTCTTGAAACTCTCTAGGAGTCTCGGTGCACCCTCTTTCTCTCTTCTGATTTACCTCTTGGGAGAGGCCTTCCTTAGATATGAACACTGATGAGAGTGATCTCATCCTATCCATAATTATAAACTCTGATTCTCCTCTTTGCTCCTTTGATAGCTTGATTTCACAAGCTGTGCCAGAGATCATGCTCTGATACCACTGTAATGTTCCAAATCTGGAATTTCTACAACAATGAGAATACCCTAAGGTATTATAGCATTTGAGATGCATAAATATGAATTATAAATGATATAAAACCACTTAAAATTCAATAAAATATGCATCAAAAACTTTCTACAGTGTTTTATAAAGCAAAAGGTGGGGAAAAGTGATGATTTAGGCACTAAAATGAATGTATTCAGATATTTGCATAAAAATAATATGGGAAAGTGGTTGTATCTGATAGCTATGGTTATGAGGAACTCCCATGTCTAATTTCAGAAAAAAAAAATTCATTTTTCTATGTTAAACAATTCGTCCTTTCCTAACTAGGCTAGAAAACCTTGATTTCCCATGACCTGGAGTATGTAGAAATTTTCTGAAGCACAAGAGTGCAATTTTTTGAAGGTTTTAGCAGAAATAGGGTCTGAAAATTGACAAATAAGATCAGTGGCATAGCTCATACATTTTACATGAGAAAGAAAGAGAAATTACAAGGATAAACCCTCAAGATTGAGGTGGTTACAACATAAGAAAGTACAGGATGAAATGGACAGCGTAATATTTAATGGCTGAAGTAGTGTTTCATTTCTTTTTAGATCTAGAATATATCTGAGTACAAAAATATATATCTATTACAGATCTGTATATCAAATGAGTTCTTTATTACATTCCCCTTGGAGATCTCTGCAAAATATGAGCAGCTGTGAGTAGATCTGAGATCTAAGTCACAGATTTGTAGTAAACTTCAGAATTTTCTGAAGAATATGATGCCTAGCAGATCATATCTGAAATGGAACATAGATTGGTTGACCAATCTATGGATCACCATAGTGAAGGGAAGGATCCCTTTCACCAGAGATCTATCCTCCAAACTAATGCAAAATCCAAAATGCAACACTGACTGCAAAAAGGACGTTGTTTCCTCAAGGAATTGCGTAGATGAACTGGAGAACACTTTTTCCTGATGCCAAGATGGAAAAATTAAGCCCAAATAGGAGAGGCACTCTTCCAGGAGGTTAAAAGACACACTCCATGAGAAGAGACTCCAAAAACAAGCTAGATCTAGACAGATCTAGACTTCCACCTATTACAACCTACAAAAGCAAACAAATCCTTGCTGGACCTACGTTGCAGTTGGAGGTAGAGCTTGGCCTATGCCGGATAGTGGATCAATTCAGCACAATCTCCTCTAAGAGACCCTCAAGGAAGGAGGGAGGATTCCTAAACAGGAAACCCTCTCTATTCTCTTGCTAAACAACCCAGCGAATGATTCTAAAGAATAATAATATCCTCAACAATATTTTCTTTGAGTATTTCCCTTCCTTATATAAGATTAGGGTTTGCAAAACACTAAACCATCTTCATTCATTTGTCCCCTTTCACATGGAGGACCTCCTCATAGGACTGCGCTGATCATCTAGGAGGTTCACTGTATCTGGACTGCGTTATGATTTGGTCCTATTGACCCATTCAAACAGCTTGAACCTGTTTCACATACAAGTGGATTTTATTAAGTAAGCCTTGATTTGACTCTGTTCACATTGGGCATTGATTTATTTTTCTGTTTTGGAGTTTTAGAGTTCCTCCTTTACGCTTTTATTCATGAGTTAGGAAAATGGAAAATAAAATGTTATATTCCCATTAGCTGTAAAATTTGAGAATATTACAATAAAGAACGACAGTAAGGATCCTCATCAATAATTTTGAAAAATTTATGGACCATCGATCCCATTTACATATGTGATTTGATATTAATCTAGGGAGTGTTTCAATGTGTTTGTTTGTTTGTTTCTATATTTGGTTTCCAAGTATAGGGATATTTGTCCTATCAACAGGATAAGATTTGTCTGCCAACGATAGACAATCATAAAAATATAAAATTATCATGCAAAATTTATTCTAGTAGACAAAAATTCCCATCATAAACTAACATGCTCTTTGGCCCTATCACAAACAAACAAGTTTGGATCTGTCACAAACAAACAGACTTGGCCCTATCATAAAATAAACTCGACCGTTCTGCAGTTCTTTGTCATTTGAAGGATTCTTCTCTCATATGAATAGTCCCATCTTATTGCACTCATGTAACTCACACATGTTGGTTTATTATTTGACACACCTCACATAGTGGCTTGATATCCATTATTCCTTTTCCATAATATTTCAACACTCATGTCCCATCTATTTTTTATTCACACATTAATTTCTCATCTAGGCATATGTGCTTCTTCTACCACCCTCCTCTTTTTATATATATATGTGTGTATGTGTGTGTGTGTGTGGCCCTTCAATTACCATGGGCATGAATCCATGGTTTTACCATGGAAAACCCAGTTGATTGTATCAACAATTCAAGTCATTTTACTCCATCAATGACTCAAGTTGTTATAGTTGAATTGGTCAAAGGCATGGGGGCTCTATAGCTCATTTTCTTTAGTGTCTCTTTTCATGTGTCCATGAGTCAGAAATTTATCCTAGACTCCTAGGCACTTATCAATCTATTGTGTTGTCAGATTTTTCTATATACATTGTCATAGCCATATCTCAATGGAAAATACCCAATGCTATTTATCCATTAAGTACTTAAATTTTAATCCCTTTTGACCTAGGGAACTACCACAACTTAAATTTTTCCCACCACTTTGTCGGCCCTATCACTTCACCGCTCATCAACCTCATTTCATCTTCTTCTTCTTCTTCTTCTTTTCTGATTGTCAATGGGCCAAGACATAGAGAGGCCCTTGTAGGCTTTCCCATATAACACTAGAAAGCAAGGGTTGTGACCACTTCCCTTGGATATTAAGCCCATTTATTCAACTAATTTCATTAATCAAACTGTATGCATTCAATAATCTTGTATTTTCGAATATTTGGATGTCATAGTGGTACCTCAACTTGATGGAACATTGACTTTAAAATCATTTCAAATTTGGATCTGGTCATTTGGCTATCTCATTACATACACCCTCTCGATTTATTAGAACCTTGGATATATGGGAATTTTCAAAACTCCTTTTTAGTATCCAGGCCCAATCCAAAACCACACCTGCAAACTAATGAACACCTCGGATAATTAGATGCTCAGGTGGACTGGGATATTGGGCCTTCTGCCATTTTGGGGGGGATTTTCCTTGTTCACATCATTTCAACCAAAAACCTAATACGTTGAAAACCTTTTCCAAACTAATCCCTAGAATGAATCACGAGGCTTCATATATTTCCATGTCAAAACTTGAGAACCAAAAAAAAAAAAATTTCCATGTGGATCTTTTGTCAGATCATCTCTACCATGTCATCTACCACATCATTGTTGAGAGTTTTAATTGGCGAATTAAATATCTTAATATTTAGTTGTCAATCCGGGAGTCATAAACATGAGTTGTATTGTGTGTTGGTTCATCTTAATGGTCAGAGTATATAATTTTCCTTAATAATGATAAAGTAAGTATTGGAATGAAACACACATTTGTTGGTAGACAAACAATCTTGAAAACGGGACCTACTTAACTGTAATATTCCAAAATAAGAAAAGTAGTAATATAGAACAAAAAAATGGAAATTGCAGTGAATAACATCGCACCAAAGTGTGAGACAAATATGGATCCATTTTATTATACAAATAAGCAGCAAATAAGTACAATATATTGAGGCACAAATCAGACAAGATATGCAAACAAGCCTCCAATGAACCAACACTCCCAAATGTGAGATGTTACTGCTATACAAATTGCCAGAGAACTAGTATAGCACAGTCCTAGTGAATATAACTACTACTGAGAAATATAATAATATGGATCTACTAAAATATGGCTCAACAAATGCTGGAAATAGAGATCTAAGATCTCCAACACCTTTCCGAGACAACCCAGAAAGGGTTTCCGGAAATACACAAAACACAAAATGGTGAACTATAGCCCTAGGGTTGAAGATTCACTGCAAATGAATAACTGGAAAGAGATGGCTAAAATGATGTAAAAATGAATGAAGTCTCCTCCCAATAGACTTTCCAGATGAAAGGTTTCCCCCTTCACTAGAAATATGACTCTCCAAATGAGACACTGAAACCACCACTGCAACTGCTTAAAGAATAACGCAGTCTATGAGGAAAAATACACTATATGAGATGGTAGTAGTGTGGACTGATGCCAAATGATCAAATAAAGCTCAAGAACCTCCCTTGATAGCCTCCTGGTGGAAAGTCTACTCTCTCCACTGAAAACAAGCTCAGAAAATGCCCCTGTCAATCCTCCATTGCCTCTGCCCTGCAACACAACACAACCCCGGAAGAAACTACGCTGTAGATGAAGACCGAAGCTTGGAAAGATGCCAGAATGTGGAAATTCAGCTCAATAAACCTCTCCTAAGTGGGCACTCAAAGTCCCCCGAGGATGAGGGTTGTATTCCCGCTCGAGAACACCCTTGTGCTAAATAGCACAGCAGACTCCGCTAAACAGCTGAAGCATGCAAGAAGTCATAAAAGACCAAAACATAAAAATAATCATCATAGCTTCTATGGCTACCTTCCCCTTCCTTAAATGCATTGTGAGCCTTCTCACCTTGGGTCCCACTCATTAAAGCCACTACTCTCATGGAGACTTCCTCACATTAACACTGCGTTGTCTCTCATTAACTATCCACTCCCTCCATACCAACGCTGTTAATTTGTTCAAACTTGACCCCATCCACATGCTTAAACCTCTATTAACACATGAGGATGATTTATCCAGCCACTAAGATGATCCTCATTCACATTAGGACTGATTTTATTCCTACTAAGGAGATTTATGGGTCTCCCTACCCTCTTATTCCTCTATCTAAGTGGCAAAAAAAAAAATTTAATGTTCCAACTAGCTGAAAGCTAATTTGGAATATTACATTAACTAATTTTATCAAGCCATCATATTTACCTTCCTGCAATCCTGATAGTTAAATTCAATCTTCTGAAATAGAAAGAAATTTCACTGGTTGACGAAGCAAAATCAATAATCAAATTAAATTTCTAAAAGTAATTTAAGATTCTTATTTAGACAATTTTTTTTGTACTTAAGAAGTAATGTCATGTATGTTAGGTCTCATGATCATGGTAGGTCGGCTCATCAAAATGCCTCCTATCCTCCCCTAAATATTTTGTAAGATCTAATTATGATTAACCTTAAAGGTTACTTAATAAGTGGGGAGACATATCTACTCCTTAAGAGTACGGGATGGCGTGAAATTTTTTTAATGACTAATCATTACTAGCTAATTCCTCTACCCTAAATACTTATTAAATATATCCCAGATAATGACTAAAATATTCCTTGAGTTGATAACGCTAGTGTTTTCGTGAATAGCTCATTATGATCTTAACAAGAGTGGTCCACCATAGGGGGTTTTTCAATAGTACCTTCTAAGGGAAACTGAAAACATACATCTCCGATGACAACTCATTTGGAGTGATTAATCCTGGTTACTTTTTCAAAATAATGAGGTATTAGAGTGAATCGTACTCAACAAGATGCGCCACAGATGTGTGTGTTAACAACCAATGTGGATCAAAAGAAGTTTTATATGCTATACTTGGAAAATCAAAATCCTATTATAACAACTTTATTCATTTACTCTCCTACCCTACTTTACCCTAAGAGGCAAAATACTCTCTTTTAAGTGTAGGAGTATTTCCAATGAAGCCATCTGCGTAATTTTTTTTTTATTATACTCACACTTAGTTTTAAAGATGATCTAGGTGAATGTTGGTGGTCACCCACCTATTCCACTTGGGGCCCCACTATTGTCTCTTTCAGTTTTTCAGTTTTGGTACAACTTACTATTTTTAGCAGTTTCTCGGGTCCTGAACTTCCGGAGCCGTTTTGAGGCCCTAAACAACATTTTTTGGGAAAACGGAGAACAATATGGGTCCATAGACCGATTTTTCTCATTCAAAATTTGTAGTCCTCGGATAGATATTTCTAACGAGGTATGTTACGCATCAAATGGAGATCGTATGCCAAAGTTACGCCCCTAGGAAGTTGAAACACCAATTTACCCAAACGGGGCCCACAGTTTTGGCACTTCGTCTCCTAGGGTTAGGGTTTTGGCGATTTAGGATTTCCCATTGTTTCTAAATAATAAATAGGCCCTCGAGCCTCATTGTAACTTAGTTCAGAGGCCTGTAGCTGCCACATCTCTTCTCAGAGATAGCTACCAATGCCCTAGCTAGTTTTATTTCCATTCCATCTATAAGCAAATTTCAGTGCTTCGATATTAATGAAATGAAGTGTTATTTCCACTGCATCTTTGTATTTATGGTTATATGTTTATTCTGTTGCTTTCCTGCATAAATCCGGATCAGTGGTATCAGAGTGGTCTAGTTTTTCTCGATCTTTCTTTGCATGTCCCCAACGAGGTTAGGGTATAAGGAGTTAGGGCTCGATCTGGTGGAACCTTTGCAAGATCAGCCTCACAAACCCTGATAGATGCCCATGGGGGATGAAAAGAAAGATCAGGGAGCAGGAGATCCTATCAAAATATTGCTCGAGGAGACCCTCGAAAAAAAAAGGAATGCGGTGATGGATAACTTTTCCCAGATCCTTCAATGGTTGCCCACCGACGGTGCATCTGCATCCAACAGCCACTCTGGAGGTGCGACTCCTTTTAAGGTACAAGTAAATTTTGACATTCCCATATTTGAGGGTCAAATAGATGCAGATGCCATAGATAGATGGTTGAATCTATTAGAAGGATATTTCTCAGTTCATGACTTCTCCGACAGGGAGAAGATCATTGTTTCACTCCTCAAAGCTGCACCCCATGTCAAGGAATGGTGGGAAACCCACTGTGAGAAAAAGGACGAGACAAAACCCTCTCTGTTCTCGACCGTACCCAGAGGAACAATACTATCTTGTGGGGAGCTATGAGGACAAGTACATACAATGGACCACGCTGTGACAACAAAGGGATCAAGATGTGCATGAGCTGACGAATCTGTTCCATACCCTGCGCACCAAGTTGGGTATCAAAGATTCAGAGAAACATCTGGTGCTAAAGTATCACAGTTTTCTACACAGACACATTTAGGAGGAAATGGAGTTCCTCGACATCTCCTCGCTTGGTACGGAATACCAGTATGCTGCCAAGATTGAGCAGAAATTCAAGCAGAAGAAGCGAGACTTTAGATCTGCGAATCAAAAGAAAGGGAAGGGTGCTCCCAAACCGCAGAACAAAGGACAGATCCAAGGCATGGAGACTCAAGACAACCTATCAAAGTCACAAGCAAAGAAAAACACCGCAAAGCCAAAGAAAGACACGGGAAAGTGGTGTGAGTTCCATAAGAGCTCCACTCATAACAAAAGTGAGTGTCGGGCCAAGTAGTCGCTGGTGGCTGAGATGAGGGCTTCTGAGTCAGATGCATGCTCCAACTCTGAATCAGAACTTGACAATGGGAATGAAAAAGGGAAACAGATTATTGATGTGTAGCCCAACGCCACTGTTGCCACTATGAAGATCCAGAAGGAGGAATCGGAAGACCCAGAGGAGGAGGAACGTCTCTTCCACTCCTAGATGTGGGTAAAGGGCTCCCCAGTACAATTCATTGTCGACAATGGGAGCCAAAAGAACCTCATTTCAGTAGATGCTGTGAAGTGGTTGGGCTTGTCGACCACAGCTCACCCACATCCATACACCATCGGGTGGCTTCACCAAGGACGAGATCTCCACGTCAGCCAGCAGTGCCGCCTTCCTTATAGCATCAAGCCCTTCACGGATGAGGTATTATGTGATGTTGCTCCTATTGATGTTTCTGATGTATTATTAGGACAACCATACTTGTGGAAGCATCATGCTGTGTATGAGTCTCAACCTCGCGCTGTTATTGTTACTTTGGGAAATAAGTTGTACAGGATACCAGCGGTACCACCTCCTACTCCTATCTCTTTGGTTACTGCAAAACAATGCAGTAAGCTCATTTCCCAAACCAGGAAATTCATTTTCTTGATGATCCACCCCCAGGGAAAGAATAATACTGTGGCCACGATCTCTAGACAGGGCTCCTCTGCATGACAACAACAAATGGATAAGGTTGTGGAGGAATACAGGGACATCTTCACCTCACCCACAGGGGTTCCTCTGCACTATCAGGTCAAGCACCCGATTGATCTGACCCCAGGTGCACTGCTACCCAATGGAACGATCTATCGAATCTCTATTCTAGAGAACGATGAAATCAAGAGGCATATTTAGGAGTTGTTGCATAAAGGTCACATCCAACCAAGTTCATCACCCCGTGGGAGCCCGATCATGTTGGTACATAAGAAGGATGGGACGTGGAGACTCTGTATTGACTATCAGGCACTGAAAAAGATCACTTTCTGGAATAGGTACCCAATCCCACGGATTGATGACCTTCTGGACCAACTCAAAGGTGAAAAATATTTCAGCAAGATCGACTTGAATTTTGGGTATCACCAAGTACCAATTGAACCCTCCAATGTGTGAAATACTGCCTTCAAAGCCAAGGAAGGCCTTTTCGAATGGCTGGTCATGCCTTTTGGGTTGACGAATGCTCCCGCAACCTTCATGAGGATGATGAACGACATCTTGCGGAAATTCACCAACTCATTTGTAGTGGTGTACTTGGATGACATTCTGATCTTCAGCAAGACTTGGGAAGAGCACCTTCACCACATCCGACAAGTCCTCCAAACACTGTGGCAACACAAGTTGTGTGCCAATTTTGAGAAGTGCACTTTTGGCATGACCCAGGTTCAATATCTAGGATACGTTATTGATGAAAGGGGGGTGCATGTGGATCCAACCAAGATCCAAGTCATTCGGGATTGGCCAGCCCCAACCACTATAACAGAGCTTCGCATCTCTCTGGGTCTTGCTAATTTCTACCGTAGGTTCATGTTGGGATTCTCTCATATCACTTGGCCCTTGAGTCAAGTTACCAAGGGAGGAGTGAGAGAAAAATTCTTTTGGTCGGAACCTCAACAAAAGGCGTTCATAGAATTGAAAAATCGCCTCTGTTCTGCCCCAGTGCTCACATTACCAGACTTGCAACAACCATTTGAGATCGAGACAGATGCCTCTGACTATGCTATTGGGGCAATTCTTACTCAACAGGGACATCCAGTGGCATATCACAGCGAGACATTGTCTGACATAGTTCGCAAGTATCCCACTTATGACAAAGAAAAATGTATTCCATTGTGCAAGCTTGTCGACAATGGAAGCATTACATTTTGGGGAAGGAAACAATCATCCACACCGACCACCAGACCCTACAGTTCATACAGACACAAGGGAAGTTGCAGAATGATTGCCATCAGAAGCGATCCACATATTTGCAATAGTTTCATTTGAACATCAAGTACAAGAAGGGTAGCACCATTAATGTTGCAGACTGCCTCAACTAACCACCGATTGTGGCGCTCACCACCGTTCTCAACTCTTGTGGCACGAGACTTCTAATTGGCCACTTCTCTACGAGAGTGACCCAGAATTTGGCCACATTTACAAGGCACTCTTGGGGGGTACGCAAGTTCCAAATTTTCACCTCCAAGATGCAATTTTATGTCACCTGGGACATCTTTGTGTTCCTTCAAGCGAGTGTGCCGAGATGATATGGGAAGCACACTAAAGTCGAGTCACTAGGAATTTTGGGGTTGAGAAAATAGTAGCTATATTGTAGAAGTATTTCTATTGGTCAAACCTTCGAAAGGATGTCAAGAAGCACATTAGATCCTACACTACCTGTGCCATTGCCAAATAGACCATCAAGAAGCAAGGCCTATATACTCCGCTACCTACCCCTAGTCGACCTTGGAATCTATATCCATGGATTACATGTCGGGCCTGCCTTCTACTAAGCATGAAAATGACTGTGTTTTCGTGGTTGCCGATAGATTCTCGAGGATGGCCATTATGGCGGCCTGCAAGAAGAATATCACAGCAGAAGCCACTGCTAAACTCTTCTTTGAACGAGTGTGGGTTCACTTTGGGATCCCACAGTCTATCATATCAGATCGGGATAGCAGGTTCCTCAACACATTTTGGTCTAGCCTCTGGTCAATGCTGGACACCAAGCTCACCAAGTCCACAGCTTTCCATCCCCAAACAGATGGCCAGACATAGGTCATCAACAGAATGATTGTACACATTCTGCGCATGAACAATTCAAAGCATCCATGCACATGGGATGAGACCCTCCCCTATGTATAACATAGTTATAATCAGGCTCTCCACAGTTCAATTGGCCATAGCCCCTTTCAGGTGGGTTTGGGATTCCAGCCACTATGTCCCATTGATGTAGCCATGCCATTTGCGGCTACTCATGCCGATTCAGCTCATGTCCAGTCTGAAGTCGACAAAGAAAATAGCTTCATCGAGTGCATTCAACAAATCCGCCAACAGGTTCATGACATATTGGACAGAGCCAATGCTAAGTACAAGCAATGCCATGATCAACACCGAGTGCCACATAACTTCCAGGCTGGCGACAAAGTATGGCTACATTTGCAGAAGGAGCGCCTCACTGGACCCCATCGCAAGCTTCGACCACTCCGATACAGGCCGTACATGATCACCAAGGCTGTAGGGAACAATGCCTTTGAGCTGAGTATTCCACCAAACCTTGGTCTACGCCCAATATTCAATGTGGACCGCCTTCGTCCTTACTTCCCACCTCTACTGGACACCTCTGACATTGCAGAACAAATCACACCAACAGAGTTAAACCTAGATTGTATCATGGAAATGAAAATCAAGAACACTCACCAACAGAAGATCCAACTATATCGGGTTGTCAAAGCTGACCAAATCCTGCACCAAGGAAAGTGGTTCACCAGGGACCAAGTTCAACAGAAATTTCTTCATCTCAGGGAGGAACTTAACGCAATGGGGACCATTGCTTCCTAAGGGGGGAGGAATGATCCAGGTGGATATTGGTGGTCACCCGCCTATTCCACTTAAGGCCCCACTATTGTCTCTTTTAGTTTTTCAGTTTTGGTACAACTTACTATTTTTAGCATTTTTTCGGGTCCTGAACTTTCGGAGCCGTTTTGAGGCCCTAAACGACGTTTTTTGGGAAAAAGGAGAGCAACATGGGTCCATGGACCGATGTTTCTCATTCAAAATTTGTAGTCCTCGGATAGATATTTCTAATGAGGTATGGTACGCGTCAAACGGAGATCGTATGCCAAAGTTACGCCCCTGGGAAGTTGAACCACCAATTTACCCAAACAGGGCCCACAGTTTTGGCGCTTCATCTCCTAGGGTTAGGGTTTTGGCGGTTTAGGATTTCCCATTGTTTCTAAATAATAAATAGGCCCTTGAGCCTCATTGTAACTCAGTTAAGAGGCCTGTAGCCACCACATCTCTTCTCAGAGATAGCTACCAGCACCCTAGCTAGTTTTATTTCCATTCTGTCTGTAAGCAAATTTCAGTTCTTTGATATTTATGAAATGAAGTGTTATTTCCACTGCATCTTTGTATTTATGGTTATATGTTTATTATGTTGCGTTCCTGCATAAATCTGGATCAAAAGAATAAACTTCAAGACATACCAAAGCATGAGAAACTAGTTGCTTCAATTGATATGGTACCAAGAGTTTCCGAATGTTGAGGAAATAAGATGGAATTATGACTGCTCAAAACCAGGATTCAATGGAATCCACATATTTAGGATTCTCCAACTGATGCAAATCTTCCACAGTTTGATAGTCACTGTCTTGGAGGCACAAAGAATCTGGTGAAAGACAAAAGATAAATCCCTCAAGTTCAGGCTCAAATATTTGATTTTCAAATAGACAACAATTGTCAATGATGCAGGAGCATCAGACCACCCTTAATTAAATTTGGAATTCAATGCTGCAGAAGGAGGAAAAGTGGACAACCGTTTATAAATGGGGGCTAATTTCCATGAAATAAATCTCAAATGATGGAATCGATATGTTTCTAGAAGATTTGATTTATTTTAATTATCTGCCATGTAATTAAATAAAGAGATTTTAGGGGTTAGTTGAGTAATTTGTGGGAGAAAATCGTGGATATTAGATGATCCACTCGCTTTGTAATTTCTTTATAATGTGTGTCTATATTTTATGATAGGGGGAACATAATGTAGCCTAAGGGAGAAATTGTGATTCAGGCCGTAGTGGCCTTTGCCTATATTCGAGCTCGAGATAATAATGAAATCTGTTTATTTTTAAGTATCCGTAAATGTTTTGGATCTTGCAGTATCTGTGTGTTATTTTATTTTGAGTTCTCAATATATATACCAATTATTTTATGTTATCGATAATTTGTGTGCATAAGAGTGTGGAGAACGAAGTTCTTATGAACTTCGATGTAGATCAAGTATGGCAGAACATGATTTATTGAGACGCAATTCTATTGATAAATAACAAGTCGTGTGCAGGTGGAATGAATGGCGGAGATTATAGCATAGAAGTGATAGCGAGAGATAGACGAACAAATCACATCACATTTTTCAGAATATGGGTAGTGCACGTCGCAATAGGAAACTTATAAGTTTATGGTTAAAGTTATATGTTAAAATTTGCAACACCCGATTAGTGATAAGTTAATTTTTGCGAGCTACGAAATCACAAAACAGAAAACTTTGCGTTATATGTATCGTGCCATCGACGAAAATTGTTATATTTGTCAACATGCGATAATTTTTTGGGAGCGATTGCGATCTGTTTATAATTGCAATAATGTGATTCCGTTGTTGCGTGCTTTCAAGTATATGTGGGCCCATAACCCACAGGTCCACACGGGTTTGTGTAAAGTTTCAGTTACGCTGCATCAAAGTGGTATCGGAGCAAGGAAATATTTCCTGCAGAGCGAATTTTGTGTGCAAAGGAAGGAGGTACAAATATGTTGAAGATTGTTAAAGCGTGTGGTATTTATATTTTTTGTAGGTAGCGGCTATTGGATTTAGAGGTCTTGACCCAAGTTCCTTTTTAAGGTTTGCCAACAAACCCCAGTACTACTGGCCCTTTCGCCAATGGCCCACTTGCATAGGTCAAGGTCTCACCCGAAGTAGTATGGGAGGGTGTTGGAACCAGGGTTCTGCACCCTGAGAAAGAGAAATTTAATTGAAGTAGGTCCTTTCATATCAAACAAACTTGCACAGGAGAAGCCCTAATACAGAAAATCCTTAAGAGTATGTCGGCGGAGCAAAGATCATAAATCATTGGATAACATATAACCGGAGCAGAGCACTTAAACCAGATCTATGCATTCATAAGATCACATCCACGTGTGCATTAGTAAAGCATTAGTATTCCGTGAGCAAGTATATTCTCTGAAATAACATAAAGCATAGCCGATAATCATATCACATAAATACTTCAATGTCACAAACATTATTCTCATTCAATCGTATCCATATCCACTTACAGACTGAATCTACCAACCCATGCACACAGCTAGCAGGGTTCGCACACAGCAAGACTTAGGGTCTCCACACACACAGCCAGCAGGAGCCCTTACCTAGACACTCGACAAAATATCCACAAGTTCATATCCAAGCTTAGTCCCAAACTTAGCCTCCTTCTAGACTCTATTTATCTATCTATTTATAACATATTAGCCTGCACTACTCTATGGTCTGCAAACCATGTTTTGTGGACTCCTAGTCTACCCTTTGACCCTTTACAATTCATTGGGGCTTTGACCCACCTCAAAGCCCCTGCGCTAGAATAAATATTACAAAATATTACAAAAATGGACCAAAAATACAGTTAGGGGACCTCATTCCAACAGGACCCCAACACAATATTGTGACTCGTTTCAATTCACAGTGTCGGTGATATCTTCATCGTTTCTTGGAGTTGCTTGATAGTGGCAGCCAAAGGGGGAAGAACACCTATGCTCTGCGTAGCTGCATTCTGCACAATATCAACCAACTTTTGCAAATTTGGGCCTTCAGTAGCTACGATGACACTCTCCAAGGTATGATTCAACTACTTCATGACACCATCTAATTCCTGAGAAATCTTGAGAGCTTCCTCAGCCCATGGCGTCAGATGGTCACTGAGTACCTGCTTCTTGCACTGGAGCCTCTCGATTTCACTTCAGAGCGCATGGCTAGTCCGAAGGCGCGCTAGTCGTTGGGCTAGGACAAGGGTGGTCATAATGGCTTCCATTTGCTCAAAATATTGCTCCTTTTGGTGCAACTCCTAATTGATTTGGTGAAGGAGGGGATCACACTACACCTAGTACCATAAATCCATAATAGTCTCAAACAAAGCGGTGCCCTGAGTTTTCTGTGCAGTAATATTGGTTGTAGCTTCCGTGACGAGCATGGTTTGCTAGGCACGCACCTCCGAAGGGGTCTTAGGTTGTAGCTTGGCCTGAAGCGATGTTATCTGAAGTTCCAAATCGGCCTTAACAACTTGCACTTCGGTCCGTGATGCCTTAAAAGCAACAACCAAGCCTTCAACCTTGGCCTACAACATAGCAAAGGCAAGAATTACTTCTGGCATATCCTTGCAGAGCCGATCTATCAACTGTTCTAATTCAGCATGTTGCGTGATGGCAGTGATGTGTGCAACCTAAGCTTGGGCAGCTTGGGCAGCTTTAGTCACAATAGTTTTCTCATCCTCACTAAGTTGTTGTTGTGCCCACAGTACTTTGTTCTGAAGCTCATTGGTGATGGAGATAAATAGGTCGTGCAGCTATGCACCCATCAGGCGCGCAACATCGAGGTCGATTGAAGAACATACATGGACTTGGTCACACAATTCCGAGGGTGTCATCGCAAAAGCTGCGCCCAGGAGGGGGTAGATCCGACTGTCCGTAACAGTGGTCAAGGCTGTAATTGTAGCTGGCTGGCTCGCTTGATTCTGCCTCGCTTGATCCACGCTCGCCTGAAGTGTGTCCGCCTTCAGCTGAAGGGCCTGTATTTCAGACTGCAAAGCTTCTACTGCGGCCTTGTGTTTTCCTTCCAAAGTAGCCCATCAGTCTTCTGACACAATGTTGACGGCGTCTGCAATATTTTATAAGTCATCTTCTGTCAATGTGACCTCTGTGTTTTCTCCCGGCTTAATAACCTTGCGCTTCTTTCTAGGCCCTTTAGGAGTTTCACTGGTGCGTTTGATGCCATGCGGTGACGTCGTATATTCACCACCAAGCCCGTCAAGTTCCTGATCCTGCTACGAGTCCTGCTCTGTCCTCATGGTAAAATCTGTAGGGATTTCTTGGGTTGTACTCTTCTTTGTAGTATGTACCTTGGGTTCCTTCGTTGTTTCTGGAAAAATAGTATCCTTTAGGGTTGCGCTTTGGCTGGATGTGCCTATTATACTCGGGCTAGATGACTTGAGGCCAAGCTTCCACACTGGTGGCCATGTTGCAACCACTTGAGAAATTTTCGCTTCTGTAGCCATATACGGGAGATCATACCAGGTTGGATCTCCTTGGGCCCGAACCTGCACATTGTGCATAGTAACCTGAAATGCCGCAATATCCTTGTACTTTTCGTAGACCGTGGGTGACAAGCACAGCTGGGAATGAATTGTTGTTGCCAGAGCACAATCAAACAATACCCATAATACCTTATTCTCCTCGATCCACTTAGGATCCTTCGAATCCCAAAGATTTGCAAACTGCGCACCCTCACACATACCTAGTTCAAGGTCTGGGAGCACTACCTCATCAAGGGTCTCCCACGCAACCAAGGCAATTAACAGTGTCAACCAAGAGTAGCAGAATTCCTTTCCGTGTTCCTGCACCTCACCTACATTGTATAAGAATTCATCCATGAGGTACTGCGACCAGTTATAGCAGACCCCTTTTTCGCATCTACCGACAAGCTGAATTACATAGGTGGGGATGACTGATGCCTGACACTTGCACATCATTTTTCATGCAAGCAGTAGGGTACCCATTTTCACTTTTGGATCATCTATTTTTTCTACCAGGAACCCTCTCTGGTTGTGTTCAACATGATATTTCTCCTGGACTTCCTCATCAATCCACTGCTCGTACTTTTTACCAATGCACTCCTTAGGATTTGGCCCATGCATGGGGAGGTCAGTGATTCGGTGAATTAAGGCAGCATCAATCAGGATGCGACCCTGGATCCACAAGCACCCATCTTGGACCAGCACTAGTAGCTGGAGGAAAACCAAGATTGTGATGTTGTAGCAGCCAAAGTGGGGGATGTGCAACAAGTTTAATATCCCTAAACCGGAAAATCCGTGAGCCCACGACATTGTCTCTACCTTCGGCACGTTACTATACACCACTCTTTCAAGAAATAATTCCTAATCCAATGTTGGGAAGGCTTCCAGATTGCCTAGATCATGATCATCAAATTTAAGGAGGGGGAGGCCTCCGAACATATCACCATTCAGAGGCACCTCCGTTTGGACTAAAGGAATATGAAGGTAGGCACGGACAACGTCGACATTCTTGGGTATGAGCATGGTTGGCTTGATTGGCGTAACATAGGGCAGAAGCCAGGAAAGCGGAGTCGCGCGCAGAGCTTCCTTCGTAGCCGTCATGGGGCGCTTTTATGAATCGGGAGAGTGACCCTTAGGCACCTAATGAGGGGAGTGCACAATCTGAGGGAACGTGCATGGCTTCACCCCAGCCCACTTTTTTTCTTTCCCTTTTCATTTCTCTTCTCCCTTCACCTTCCCTTTGCCCTTCCTCTTTGTCGGCGTGGACACAACCTCCTCCATCTCAGGGATTACTTCTAATACATATTTAGACCCAACTTTCCCGGAATCCATGGCATGCAATGATTCAGCGGGGTTATTAGCAGTGGGTTAGTAGCGGTCATCCTTGCTTAGAGGACGAATTTGGGGTTGCTTCTTTCAGAAGGGGTAGCTCACCCAGACATACGGATGGAAATGGCACAGACTGGACCGATTTCATAGAGGAGCATAAGGCACAAGAGTCTTGGCAAGCAAACAAACCCGTTCTGACCAACGCCCTTCTATTTATAGCCCTCGATGGGTAAAAATGGTCGGATTAGCCTTAATGGTAACTTATGATTATGGAAATGGTAAAAAATACTTCCACATCGCCACATTAATTGCTAATTTCCTGTTCCGTTCAATGGTAAAATTGGCTTTTCACCCATTTGGCATGTTCCAATGACCAGTTTTTCCAGCTGCATACCGCCCTTGTGCCTGCATCACACCTTTTTGTACCACCTGGCCTACGCACCATCCCCGCACAACCATCAACCATGTCATCATTTTTTTGCCCTGGTGCGCACATCATCCTTTACACAGCTACTCCAGCCATATAGTCATTTGGTTGGCACAAGGTTGTACCTATAGGGTTTCAGACGACTTCCATTAATGTACCCCGGAAAGTAAACTCCGCGCAGCGTAGCCAACTTGACCGCACCACCATTGGTAATCTCCTTTACTATGTATGGGCCCAATCAGTTCTTATGAAACTTTCCTAGATGGCGTGCAAACTGGCTTTCGTAAAGTAATACAAATTTGTCTTCCTTAAAGACCTTTTTCTGAATATGTTGATCATGCCAAGCTTTCTCGTGAGCCTTCTGAACCTACTAATGGAACTATGTAATGAACCGATCTTCTTCCAGGGCCATCAACTATGCCAAGAATTCCTCCATGATTTATGGTTCTGCCATGTTTGTAAAATATGAAATGTGTAGGCTGGGAACGATGTATGCCATAGGCAGGATGGCCTCCTTCCCATAAACCATTTGAATGGGTGTTTTTCCCATGAGTTTCTTGCATGTGGTCCAATACGCCCAGAGTACTGAGGGAATGCGTATGTCCCAATCACTTCGGTCATTGTTACAGATCTTAGTGAGTGCATGTTCCAGGATTTTATTGAAGGCCTCTATTGTTTCGTTTGGCTGTGGGTGATGCCGGATGCTTTTTGCATGATGGAGATGGAATTCCTTAGTCAAAATCGTAATAGTTTCATTAACAAAATGCACACCTCTGTCGCTCATTAGGATCTTTGGGCAACTGAACCTGGTCAAAATGTGTTCAAAAATGAAGTGCACAGCGGTATTCATAGTACAGTCTTTGACAGCTTTTGCCTCCGCCCGTCTGGTTACATAATCAGTGGCAGTGATGATGTGTCGGGCACCCATCTTTCCTGGGGTATTGATGGGTCCTAAAAAGTTTATGGCCCACTTGTCGAATGCCTGCAGATCCATCTGTGGTTGCAGGGGCATCTAATCTCGACATGAGGGTTTCCCAATCCACTAGCATGCGTCACAGGCCTGATAGTATACATGGGCATCGTTATGCAATGTGGACCACCATATCCTAGCCCTCAATACTTTCTACATAGTGGATTTTCTTGCATAGTGCCCTCCTACCACTCCTCCATAGGCCTCCATCAAGATAGCTTGTCTTTCATGTTCCAATACATACCTCCGCAGTACCTCATCTGCACCTAGCTTGTAGATTTGTCTAGTGATTATGGTAAAATCGGATGCGCGGGCAACCAATTCCCTTTTTTGTGGTATAGAATAGTCGTTGGGCACCATACCTATGGTTAAAAAATTAATTATGTCTGCAAAGATCTCGTCCACCTCCTTAATAGCAAACATATGTGCATCTGGTAATCCTTCTTCTAGATTAGTCAGCTCTTCTCCATTCTCAATCCAAGACAAGTGATTAGGCCTGACATTCAATCTCCCTGATTAAACAATGATTTCAAAATCATACTCCTGGAACAACAGTAACCACCTAAAAATCTCCCCCCCTCCCCCAACACAGGCTTATTGACCAAGTATTTTAAAGCTGAATAGTCTGTGAAAATCTTGAAGTGTGCACCTAATAAATAGTGCTTGTATTTCTATAGGGAATACACCATTTCCAACCCTTCATGCTCTATGGTAGAATAGCTATGCTTTGTGCTCGAGAGTTTTCTGCTAGCAAATGAAACTGGATGATCGATGTCCCCTTCTCCTGGTTGTGCTAAGACTGCTCCTATGGCTATCCCTGACGCATCCACATGCACATAAAAGACCTTTGCCCAATCGAGGAATATAAGAATAGGTGTAGTTACCATATTTTCCGTTAGTAGCTCGAAGCTCTTCTAACACTCATCATGTAATATTCCTAAATTAGCATGAAGCTAATTGGAATATCAATTTTGCTCCAAACACATAGTTAGATGAATAAATGGGTAGGGAGGCCCATACACCTTTTTAGCAGCAATAAAATCCCTCTTAACTGGGAAAGGGATCATATTCATAGCTGGATAAAACACCTTCATGTGTGAACAAAGGCTAATGCATGTGGACAAAGTCAAGTTTGACCAAGTCAACAAAGCTAGTATGGAGGAAGTGGAAAATTAATGAAGATAACCCAGTGGGAATATGGATCAGCTTAGATAGTTAGAATAAAGCCACCTTGAGTGTGGAAGAAGACATTCCATGAAGATCCAGTCAAGGTTGACCAAATCCAACAACGTTTTTATGGAGGAGTGGCATTGATGATGGGACAACACAATTTTGGAGGGAGATTCATTGCATGAAGATGGAAACCCTAATGAGTGGGACCCAAGGTGAGAAGGATCACATTGTTTATAAGGAAGTGGATGGTAGCCATATGGGGTTAAGTTATGATTATGATTTTCTGAATATATGGTCTGTTTAGACATATAAATTTCTCTTGTTGTTTAGCTGAGATTGTATGCTGTTTAGCATGGGGTGTTCCTGATCGAGAATCCCACCTCTTCTGTTGAGTAGCTCTTGGAGGAGTCTTGCACCATATTGTCCACTATTTGGCTGAAGTCCAAGCTTCATCTTCCTTTGACATCACAGATCCTGTTGAGGATTTTTCTGTTTCAGTAAGCTGCAGCAAGTGGAGACTAGATCTTCAAATCTAGGCCATTTCAATACTCATTTTCAGTGGAGGAGGGTTCTACTCCATTGGGAGGACAATATTGAAAGTATTGAGCTTCGCTTTCATATCTTGGTTGTAGGCCAATCAAATTTTTTCCCCTACAGCACAGTCTTGATCTAGATCTGATTAATTTCTGAAGGAGCAGTTGCAGGGAGGTTCAGTGCACCATTTGGGGAGCTGATTTTCTAAGTGTTGGGGATCTGCC
Source organism: Pinus albicaulis (assembly GCA_034641835.2). NCBI lineage: Eukaryota > Viridiplantae > Streptophyta > Pinopsida > Pinales > Pinaceae > Pinus > Pinus albicaulis. The sequence continues at coordinate 119,858,676 of CM076569.1, forward strand.
CTTCACTTTGGAGATCTATTGGAGGAGGATATTATTTTGCATATATCATATTAGCCACAATTTCCAAATCTGTAATTTTCATTGGATTTTCAGTCTTAGACCTCAAATCTACACTTTGTACATGGTGTTTTGTTGAAAACCCCAAGGGGGTTCATTAGAGGAGCCTGTATAGTGCATGGATATGATATAGATCTGACTTTTTATGCACATAAAAGATCTAGATCTGATGTAACACTTACTACTATTGCAAGGGTAATAAAATAACGCTATCAGGGTATTTTCAATTTTATTCATGGTTGAAGCCCCTCTTTTTTCATGATTTTTGAGAAATAATGGCTTGGGAGGCTTGTTTAACTAAGCTTCCATGATTTGTTTCAGATCTCCTTTTGTATATGGCTGTTATAATGTATAAATTAATGGATCCATGGGCTGAATTTAACTATTATTGTGTACCTTTCTGAAAAATATGTTTTTACTGCATGTATTGCTGAGTTTTCCCATTTGGGAATAGTACAGTGGTATCAGAGCATCATCTTGGCTCAACCTGTGAGTTTTCAACCATTATGCTATAATAAGAAGAAGAGAAGGAGAAAGAGATAAAAATGATGGAAGGAATGAGTTTCATCTAATATCTTTTTAGATCTAAGAATAACCTCCCCAAGGAGGTCAAGCAGAGAAAAATGGAGAAAAGAAGAAAACCCACATTAGGGTTTCAAGATGAGGAAGGTCCATATACTTCCTATTAGCAAAAAGAAGATCTGGTATTGCATAGAGCTCCAAAGAAACATACTATGGCCTTTTATTTTTAACATAAGAGGCATAGATATGGAGAACTCTAAAATCATATACTTCTAAGTGAGTATCTTGCAGAATATAAGTCTCAACCTAGAGCTTTCAAGGAGAATCTAAATCTCCCATAGTTCATTCAGCTCAAAGAAGAAAGGAGACCTTGCAGCAATAGCAAGAAGAAGCACAATAGATTTCTATTGTCTAATTTTGATGGGTCATCCTCATGCACAGTAAGGGCTTGGGGAATGAGGTTGGATGCATTTTTCCTGCTACATCCAGTAGTAGAGAAAGAAGCTATTGAGATTGCAGCGCTGCACCTTGAGGGTGAAGCAAGCATTTGGTGGTTCAGCGATTTGAGTCATGCAAAAGTGACTGCATTTGCATATTTTACTCAAAGGTTGATCAAGAAGTTTGACAAGAATAAATCAGAGGAGAAGAAGCCTTCACCATCACTTTCTGCAAGAGCACTTACATCAGGAGAAAAGATACTTGCACCTTTGCAAAGTAGTCTTGATCTCTTGACATATAGAGTCCCATGCACTATTCTGGAGATGCATGAGGAGGAGGAGACTTGTACCAGTGCCGATGAAACCATAGAGGAGCATCCATCATCATTAGTAGTTGGGGAAGCCATCACACTGGAGGAAGGAACCCTTGTAGCAGTACAATATGTTCCTAGGTTTTACCAAGGTATGCACATGTTTCCATTTCCTATTATTTCAGCACATCATATGGAGGATTGTGGGAATATGCCATTGCATGACCAAGGGTCAAAACATATTGTTGGTTTGGAGCAGAAAAATTTCACTGCATTGGGCAGCCTTGATTTGTTCAAGGAGGAGATGTGATTTCATCCTAGAGTACCATTGTTGAGCTGCACACAACTCTTGGGATTGGAGTGTAGATTTTTGGAGGAGGGGATGAGTATTGTTTTGAACCATGCCATGTAGAACTATGTGTTTAGCATAGAGTATGATCTGAAGACAACATATGCACCATCATGGAGATCAGCAGTGCTATCATTAAGTAGCAGTGATGAGTTGGGGGCCCAACCATTGTTGGAGCATTCCAATGACCTTCCCATATGTATGACAAAGGATGGGCAGATAGTTGTTGGGGGACATATTATGATGGATAATATCTCTCATTACTGTGATGGATATTTCTTGATGAACCTTACATATCATGATGGGAGGTTTTTTCCTACCACCTATTTGGATCCTTATGGGGTCAACTTGGTCATTGATGAGTGGTCTTAATTTGGAGAACTCCAGGAGATTGTATTTCAACATCACATGAAATGCAAAGACAAAAATCTGATTTGGGAGGATGGTATTCTCCATTGGAGGAATGTCACTTTTGAACATGATGATAGACAATCACCATGAGTTGGATGGGTGATATTTATGAGCAAGAGGTTGGAAAGCCACTTGAAGATTTATGATACCAGGTAGCAGGAGGCAAGACTGAATTAGTTACTCTTGAAATAGTTTGGTCATCATATGACACACTCTATTTCAAAGAGTAGGGTGGTGGATGGACTTTGGCATGACACTTACAACATATGGTAGCAAGGAGTTTTAATGTATTGGGGTGATATGATATATTTCATATCAACTATCATGTTGTTGCTCCATGATTTATACGATGATGGTGTGGGGAGGCAACTAGAGTTGTTTTTGCTTTGGTTGTTACTGAGAGAGTATGGGTTTATCTTCTCCCATATTTTGCATGATGTTGCAGGAGTAGAAGATGACACTATCATGGTGCAAAGGGGCTACTCCTTAACCTTGGAGGATGAGGAGGTACTTCCACTTTGGAAGGGATATCCCACATATAGCAACATTATGATTGATGACTTTGGCATGAGGGATGTTAAAAGGAAAGACAACAGCATGTGGGGAGCTTCACATTTCAGATCTTTAGCGTTGTCTCTTAGGAGGATTGATCCATATTGGAGGTCTCAACTTTTGGTAGAGTACTCCAAGGATCTTGGTGCTTGCATAATTCTTGATGACGCAAAGAGAGATGATAGATACATGGTGGATGATGGGGTCATTTATTCTTATGGCAGAGTCTTCTTGACTAGAGCTCTTGAGCTCAAGGAGAAGTTGTTACATGCAACACATGTGGGCTTTCTTTCCATGCACTTTGATGCATATCATTCCTTGATGGAGAGTTCACTTGGGAGGGCATCCAGTAGGATGTAAAACATCATATAGAGAGATGCATAGCCCGGATGATTATGGAGAGGTTGTCACAACCACTTCCCTACTCATTGAGAGTGAGGGAGAACTTTCAGTTGAGCCATTTCAGCTCAATGACCAAGATACATAGTAGAGGATGTACATTTATGCATTATGATTTATACTCTTTTACTTTTTGTGAGTAGCATATTGTACCAAGGGGGATCTTTCCTTCTTGTATATTGTATTGTGATGTACTTGAGGCCATTTGCAGCATTGATATTGGCCATTCTATTTGTGGTTTTTGGGGGATGCCACATAATTTTTCATGTGCACCATTGGCACCAGATTTTAATTTCATAATCCCATCTTGTAGGATGATTGTGGCAGAAACAAAGTGGCTGAAAAGACACTTGTTAAAATTTTTTTTGGGGCAGGTAGGGGATGCACTGCGCTAGCTCCACATATGGAACTATGATCCACCTCCTGGTTGTCATATGGTAGCCTTTTTTTATTTTCTTTTGCTTCCATATATTGATGATGTTCTTGTTCTTATGGGAAGCTTTGTTGGGAGGATGACACAAGAGTTGGAGGTGCCCATTGGGAGTATGATTCTCCATACTTCATATTTTGCATGTTTCAGGAGAAAAAATGGGCAAACCATGATTTCCACACAACACCTCTTGTCTTCATGTGGAAGGAGCCATTTGGATAACTTGAGTTCTTGGGAGAGGCACTTCATGGATGTTTTGATTGATGGGGTAACTTGGGTCATTCTTGGATGCTGTAATATTTCAGCCCAAGATCAGAAACAATTCCATACATATCATAATTGGAGAGAGAAATAGCATGGGATGGACATTTTGATCCCACATATTCAGCTATGCAGCCCACCTTCTTTGCAGGAGCCTAAGGTGGAGGATATGTTTCAGGAGTTACCATGTTGGAGGGTGACCCACTTTTTGTGGATGATAGCTTGGGGATGGAGGCTTCACATGGGGATGATTATTCCCAATACATTTAAGATTCCATGCCTCAAGAAGGCCTCTAGACCACATATAGTTGTTTCCATGGATATCTCACTTTTTCATGACGAGAGCCATTTGGGTTTTTCACCAAAGGCATGCTTTTACACATGGGAGGAACAAATTGAGAACACATTGATGAGAAAGTATCCTTTTTTTTGGAGGAACTTATCACTCAGGGATGCTATAGGAGGAAGAGGAGAGGCTCTTCAGTTCTATCCTTGTAGTTGCTTGAGGACAAGCAACATTTGAGAGGGGAGGATTGTAATATTCCTAAATTAGCATGCAACTAATTGGAATATTAATTTTTCTCCAAACACATTGTTAAATGGATAAATGGGTAGGGAGGTCCATAAACCTTTTTAGTAGCAATAAAATCCCTCTTAATGGGGAAATGGATCATATTCATAGCTGGATAAAACACCTTCATGTGTGAACAAAGGCTAATGCATGTGGACAAAGTCAAGTTTGACTAAGTCAACAAAGCTAGTATGGAGGAAGTGGAACATTAATGAAGATAACCCAGTGGGAATATGGATTAGCTTAGATAGTTAGAATAAAGCCACCTTAAGTGTGGAAGAAGACATTGCATGAAGATCTAGTAAGGGTTGACCAAATCCAACAATGTTGTTATGGAGGAGTGGCATTGATGATGGGACAACACAGTTTTGGAGGGAGATTCATTGCATGACGATGGAAACCCTAATGAGTGGGACCTAAGGTGAGAAGGTTCACATTGTTATTAGAGCATCATCTTTAATATTTATAAGAAAGAGGATGGCAGCCATATGGGGTTATGTTATGATTATGATTTTCTAAATATATGGTCTGTTTAGACAGATAACTTTCACTTATTATTTCGCTGAGATTGTATGTTGTTTAGCATAGGGTGTTCTTGATCAGGAATCCCACCTCTCCCATTGAGTAGCTCTTGGAGGAGTCTTGCACCATATTTTCCACTATCTGGCTGAAGGCCAAGCTTCATCTTCCTTTGACAGCGCAAATTCTGTTGAGGGTTTGTCTGTTTCAGTAAGCTGCAGCAAGTGGAGATTAGATCTTCAGATCTAGGCCATTTCAGTGCTCATTTTCAGTGGAGGATAGTTCTACTCCATTGGAAGGACAGTATTGAAGGAATTGAGCTTCATTTACAGATCTTGGCATCAGGCCAACTATATTTTGATCCCTACAGCATAGAACAGATCCAGATCTAGGTAATTTCTAAAGGAGTAGTTGCCGGGTGGTTCTGTACACCATTTGGAGAGCTGATTTTTTGAGTGTTAGGGATTTGACCTTCACTTTGGAGATCTATTGGAGGAGGCTATTATTTTACATATATCAAATCAGCCACACTTTCCAGATCTATAATTTTCACATTATTTATAAGGAAGAGGATGACATCCATATGGGGTTAGGTTATGATTATGATTTTCTCAATATATGGTCCATTTATACATAAATTTCTCTTGTTTTTTATCTAATATTGTATGATACTAGCATTGTGGTGTTCCTGATCGAGAATCCCACCTCTTTCCATTCGAGTAGCTCTTTGAGGAGTCTTTGCACTATATTAAGTCTCATCGTTAGGTCCCTATATCACTAGTATAGCCCCCTATTATTGTTAGTGTAAACCCCTTATTGTTATTATTGTACCCTTGTAACCCCCATTTTGTTATTATTGTGCCCTTAAATTATTATTGTTAGGTCGGCTAGGATTACATTGTGGCCCACTAGGATTACATTATGGCCCCATGGACTCCTATATATGTAAAGGAGGTTTTGTAAATTGTATCATCCAAGAATTGTTCATTTATGTAATGTATTGGAGGTTGCCCCCTCGAAGTGGCTCATTTCTAAGGCGTTGATATCTCTTTTCTTCTCTTTTTGGAGCTGGTTACACAACATTTGGTATCAGAGGCTTGGGATTCTAGGGTTTCGCTGCTCCAAACAGGTCATCGTGGCATTTTCGCTATAATTTTTTTTCTACGAAGTTTCAGAAGCTGAAATTTTTAGGGTGCGAAGCTGAAATCCTGAGGAAGATTTTCTAAAAATTTCAGATCTTGGTTCACAATATTTTCGGAGATATCATCTGTGGAAGTTAGGCCTTTTTTCAAGCTCCTAAACAGGTCATCGTGGAATTTTCGCTATCAAAACGTTTCTACGAAGGTTAAGAATCTGAAATTCGTATGGTGCGAAGATGAAAGCCTGAGGAAATTTGTCAAACAATTTCAGAGCTTGGTTCGCAATATTTTTGGAGATATGATCTGTGGAAGGTAGTGCTTTTTCAGGCTCCTGAATTTCATCTCAAAGAGGTGATCGTGGGAAAAGTTCAATAACTCTCTCTCTGGAGATTGGATTGGAGTGCCGTCAAAAGTGGTCGCAATTACACGGCCTGTAGTTTCTTGGATATCAATTTCAGAGACAAAGAACAAAACAGTGACACGTGGAAAGTCGTACAAGTTCGCTCTACTGAACCAGTCCAAAATTAGGTCATTGTGGGAGATTGGACACAAATTTGTCTTGGAGAATCCAAATCAAGTCAGACCTGTGGCATTTGAAAGAAGCTTCAGAGGGCTACTACAGGGCTGAATTTGAGATATCAAAGATTTTCAATTACAGATATAATTCAATTTCAATATCGAGCTCCTAAAAGCTAGTAAAAGGTGTGTATTTTTTTTTCCGAATTACATGAGTCTTGTTTGAAGAATCAAGTTGAATTGATTCCAAGGGCAACTTGTAGAATAGATATCAATATTGGATTTTAAAATGGCCCCTAAAAATAATTCAACACCCATTAAGCCTTCAGAAGGCTCTACTATGACTCATGAAGATGAAGAATTGCAACATTATCTATCAAAATTACAAGAGCAAATGCAACAGTTTTCACTCTCGCAAAGAGCAACAAAAAATGAAATGGAAGTTTTGAAGAAAGGCATGGAAGTGAAGATGGGCGGTTTGAAGAAAGGCATGGAAGCTAAAATGGATGGCGTGGAAGCTAAGATGGATGGCGTGGAAGCTAAGATGGATGACATGAAAGACAACATGGAAAACATGAAGAGTGATCTAAAAGCATACATGGAAGGTTTGATGACAAGCTTAAAACCAGAAATGATTCCTAATGGCGGAAATATAGGAGAAGAACCTCATGATGAGAACAAAATAAATGTTAATCGTGATTTCATAAACTCGAATGTTGGTGGGAAGAACCACCATATTCCAAAATGGATATGAGGAAGTTTGATGGAAAGGATCCTGTAACATGGATACTACAGATGGAGCAATATTTTGATCTCCATAATGTGCAAAACACACAAAAGGTACGCATTGCAACTTTACATTTAGAACAAAATACATTTGTATGGTATCGATGGCTTTGCTCCCGTAAAAAAATTGTCACTTGGTCAATTTTTACTGAGGAAATGATAGCACATTATGAGGATACAAAGAGCAACACCTTCTTTAGCCAATTGATAAATCTCAAACAAAAGGGTTTAGTGGGGGAGCACATTGAGGACTTCAAAAATTGAATATAAGGGTAACTGATATTCCAGAGGAACACAGGATTGATCTCTTCATAGGCACTTTAAAGGATAACATCCAACATGAAGTTCGCGTTCTGGAACCTGATTCATTGGAGAAGGCATTCAAGTTGGCAAGAAAAGTTGAATGTAAAATTATGGCGACAAGGAAGCCTACCACTCAATTCTATAAAGAAGGAAGTGTTGCTACGCCTAGATTTCCACAACCTACAAGGTTGACACCACAAAATTGGAAGAAAAAAGAGCAAAAGGGCTTTGCTACAGTTGTGATAGCAAATACACTAAAGGTCATAAGTGTGCTGAAAAGAAATTATTTTACATAGATTGTGAAGAAGAAGAAGAAAATGAAAAAGAAGAGGATATACACCAGGAACCAGCCATAGAAGAGGAAGAAATTAATCCGACCATATCATGTAATGCACTGGCCAGAATTACCACTCCTCAAACTCTCAAGATAGTAGGACAGATCAAGAAGAAAAGGGTAATAGTGTTGATTGATTCAGGTAGCACCCATAATTTTATTCATTGTAAGGTAGCCAAGGAATTAAATTGTTTCTTATACCCAGCACCAGAATGTCAAGTGATGGTTGCAAATGGAGGAACTATAAATTGCTCTGGAAAATGCCATAATATCAAGCTAACCATGGGGGAATATGTAATGACTAGTCCAATGCTTTCCATTCCTTTGACAGCGCAAATTCTGTTGAGGGTTTGTCTGTTTCAGTAAGCTGCAGCAAGTGGAGATTAGATCTTCAGATCTAGGCCATTTCAATACTCATTTTCAGTGGAGGATGGTTCTAATACATTAGGTGGATAGTATTGAAGGTATTGGGATTCATTTTCATATCTAGGCTGCAGGCCAATCACATTTTGTCCCATACAATGCAGTCTTGATCTGGATCTGCATAATTTTTGAAGGATCAGTTGTAGGGTGGTTCAGTGCACCCTTTAGAGAGATGATTTTTCGATTGTTGGGGATCTGCCCTTCACTTTGGAGATCTATTGGAGGAAGCTATTCTTTTGCATATATCAGATTGGCCACACTTTCTAGATCTGTAATTTTCACATTGTTTATAAGGAAGAGGATGACATCCATATGGGGTTAGGTTATGATTATGATTTTCTGAATATATGGTCCGTTTATACATATAACTTTCTATTGTTGTTTATCTGAGATTGTATGATGTTTAGCACAGGGTGTTCCTAATCGAGAATCCCACCTCTTCCATTGAGTAGCTCTTGGAGGAGTCTTGCACCATATTGTCCACTATCTAGCTAAAGGCCAAGGTTCATCTTCCTTTGAAAATGCATATCCTATTGAGGGTTTGTCTATTTCAGTAAGCAGAGACTAGATCTTCAGATCTAGGCCATTTCAATACTCATTTTCAGTGGAGGAGGGTTCTAATCCATTGGGAGGACAATATTGAAGGTATTGGGATTAATTTTCATATCTTGGTTGCAGGAAAATCACATTTTGTCCCGTACAGTGCAGTATTGATCCAGATCTGCATAATTTCTAAAGGAGCAGTTGCAGGGTGGTTCAGTGCACCATTTGGAGAGCTAATTTTCTGAGTGTTGGGGATTTGCCTTTCACTTTGGAGATATATTGGAGGAGGATATTATTTTTCATATATCAAATCAACCACACTTTCCAGATCTATAATTTTCAGTGAATTTGTAGTCTTAGATCTCAGATCTACACTTTGTACATGGTGTTTTGCTGAAAACCCCAAGGGGGTTCATTAGAGGAGCCTGTATAGTGCATGGATCTGATATAGATCTGAATTTTTATGCATATATCAGCTCTAGATATAATGTACAACTTATTGCTATTGCAAGAGTAATAAGATAATGTTGTCAGGGTATTTCTAGTTTTATTCATGGTTGAAGCCCCTCTTTTTGCATGATTTTTAAGCAATAATGGCTTGGGAGGCTTGTTTAAATAAGATACCATGATTTGTTTCAGATATCCTTTTGTATATGGATGTTATAATGTATAAATGAATGGATCTAGGGGCTGCATTTAACTTTTATTGCATATCTTTCTGAAAAATGCATTTTTATTACATGTATTGCTGAGTTTTTCCATTTGGGAATAGTACACATCATCCCAAAAAAAAGAGACATCCTTCTTTAGAAGTTTTTCCATTGGTGTAGTGATCAAAGTGTACCCTTGAATAAACTTCTTGTAGTAACCTATTTGGCCTAAGATGGATCACAACTGTTTCTGAGTAGTAGGGACTACCAAATTGATGATAATTGCAATCTTGGCTGGGTCAACCATCAATCCTTGCTGGCACCCCACATGTCCCAACAAAATTCCAAATGGGACACATAATATGCATTTCTTGATATTTAGAGAAATTTGGGGTTTCCTACAGGCATCTAGCATCATGCGCAGGATTGACACGTGATTCTTCACTAATCCAAACATTGTCCAATCATCAAAATAGACTTCCAGAAACTTATGAATGAATTCCTTGAATATTGCTATGACTACGCGTGAAAAAATGGTAGGGGCGTTTTTCAGTCCAAACGGCATGACAACGTACTGGAACAATCCCCACTCAGTCGCAAAGGTTGTATTTGTGCGGTCTTCAGGTGCGATGAGGATCTGATGGTACCCAGAGAACCCATCAGTGAACGGGTATGTTTCCTGTCCTCCCACATTATCCAGAATTTCATCAAAGAACGATGTAGGGAATGGATCATGCACGCAGGCATCATTCAAATTGCGTACGTTGACGTAGATCCTTATCTCTCCTTTAGTCTTCTTTTCCTAGACCACCATAGGGCTTACCTAATGTGACTGTTCCAATGGTTCAATGATACATGCGACCACCATCTTTTTTGTTTCCTCCTTAACTTTCTGTTTATATTTAGGGTTCAGGTGATAGGGTCGTTGTTTGACAGGGCGCGCATCTGGCTTCAAGGTAATCTTCATAATTCCCATATCCCCGACAATCCCTTTGAGTTCATAGAACTTTGTGGGGAACATATCCTGATATTCGGTCAGCAACTCTACGATCTTTCCCATTGTGGCACTATCCCAATAATACCCAATTTTGGCCATCTTGGGTAGTGCTTTCGTGCCAATTTTGATTTCCTTCAGCTTCAATGGTTTGGTTACATCAGCCGCCTATAGAAAAGGTCCTGAAATGGCACGTTCCCCTTCTGATTTTGGGATAGTGATGCTCCGAGGATCCTCATCACAATCTCCTACTGACAAATTCCTGCAATTGACAATATGCTGCATATGCGCATCCCAAGCTAGTGCAGTACATTCCTTCTTAGAAAAGGAATCGTTAAAGACCATAGCATCTATATCTTGTAAGGCTTCATCAAGTTTCTCAGTTCCTCCTACTAACCCAAACATTATTAAAAAATCCTCAGCCATTGTACCCTAGTGACGAGTAGATTGGTGTAGTTCTGCGTCCAAATACCAGGTGGTGGGGATTGGCCCTAACGTATGAATAAAAATATGGACCCATTCATTCCATGTGTTTTCATTCCATACTTCCATCCAGAGATCCAAGTGCTTACATAGATCCCCTCATCCTAAGAAGAGTTCCATAGGTGGGTTGGCCTGAGGGTCAAATCGTAGGATCATCATTTTTTGGCACTCCCCCCAGTTCTGAAAATAGTCCTTATGGTTTCTCCACCATCATGTGGGGGTTGCGTGCATAGCCAAGTGAAGGGCCCAAAGCCTCCGTTCTTTAGGGACCTCGGCTTTAATTGCTCTAAGAAATTCCTTAACACTACCAGAACCACAAAATTAGGGTAGTTCTCTTACCTTTGAGGAGATGCATCAGAAGTTCTTCGTGATCTTAAGACACCACAATGCAGATAAATCATGTAAGCGGTTTTGCTAATTTTCTATCTTTTCATCAGATTCTTAGAGGAATTCGTTGTATTTTTCCCAAAATAACATGCCATCAGCCGTGGGGTTGATCCAATCATCGTCCTGGGTGGTTAGTTTGTAGATGTGATCAACATCTTCTTCCTCACGTATTGGTTCAATATATCACTCACCTTCTGCTGGATCTAGGGGGACTAACACCTGCATACATTTTTTTTCAAAGATCATACTTCTCCTTTTCAAATTAATGATACCTACCATTTCAGTAGCCTAATCTAGGCCTAAGAGTGCAGGGTAAGGGTCTACATCATCCACTATCAAGATTAATTCAAAATCAGCATAAACTTTAACACTTGTGATGTCTACCACAACCTTTGGTATTCATCCTAGTGGGATGATCTTTTGTTGATTAGCCATCTGTAACTGAATAGTAGACCATTTCAGCTTAGGTTCTCCCATTCGTTGCCAGGTTTTCTTGGGCAAGACATTTGCGTCTGATCCTAAGTCAAGGATGACTTGTTCCATTTCATAGTCTCCAATTTGTGCAATCATGAGCATCTCCTAACCAGTATTTTTTATATTCTTGTATAGCTTGTTCACATTTTTAACCTCTGGTTGTGAGGAAGGTTTTTTTGTGCAGCTATCTATTAATGGTTGGAGATTCTCTACTGCCTTCTAGCTGCACAACAACTTCATACATGCATGAAGGAAAGATTTAAATTCTTCATCTGCTTTTGGGTCTACTGAAATCTTTGAGGTAGATGCTTCGTCTTTGGCCATCTCCCTCCGAACTTCCACAAATTTTTCTTTCTCCTTTTTCAGATCTAAGCTTTCCATATTCTCCACAGCTTTCTAAATTAGTGACTCAGCCGCAGCTTTTTCCTCAGGTCCTCCAGTGGTAATGCCGCTACGTGTGATCACATTGATACTTTCCCATCATCCCATGGTTTTTCCTTAACCCATTGTATGTTATGCATGGGCATCTGTTATTTCTCCTGCATTTTTTCTATTAGCACCTGGTAGTCCTCAATGACATGGTCGAACTTCTTGTAATATCTACAGGACTGGCACACAGGGTTTGGGAACTCTCGTGCATAATGTACCACGTCCCCAAAGTTATAGCAGATCAGTTTCCCTTGTCCTTGACCTACACTTCCACCTCTTCCTCCTCCCCTTCCTCTTGCGGGGGATCCTCCCCTCCCAGAGGGAGATTGTGATGATGAGGGGTTAGCCTGCACCCTATATAGGTTTCCCCTATCTACCATTAGGTCAAGTTTTTGGAATTTTTGTTCGTCGTGTCCTACAGATGAGAAGAATTTGCACCACTATTGTTTCAATTCTGGAACATAGGCACCTAGTCATGGGCAGTGATCTGTATCATGTCTTCCTGATAGCCAAAAATTAGCGCACCACAACATGGGGCTACTAGGTCCAGCCATTTCCCTAGGGCGTAGAGGGCTTGGGCCCCCAGCTTGCATATGATCCGATAACAAAGGGAATTGATCCTTAGTATGGCCCGACACCCTACAGCATACGCACCAGAAATCCGGGCTAGATTCCTTACCCTGATCCTTCCATAAGTTCTGAATTTCTAAGTGCATTGCCTCTAGCTAGCTCTGGTTCTGTAGTGTTGCGAATTGAGTATCATCTCTTGGTGCAGCTTCTAACTTCATGTAAATCTCCAGAGCTTCTTCCTGGGAGCCGATCTTCTATTGTCCCATAGGTCCACGCAGGTTTGGCAATATTATAATGATAAACCATTCCTTGTGCTCCTTATCCTCGTGGACAAATCCCCCATCACTTATGACCTTCTTCAATCGATGGTCAGCTTCCCATATGGACTCTGTAGGTCCCTGCTTAATCCTTCAACTCGACTACACATTTGAGTGTACTATTTAGGCTTTTGGAACTGTTTCTTCAGGGAATCCTTAATAGGTTGTATTGATGTGTTTGTGTGTTGACCAATGTATCCCATAAACCAGTCTAGGGCCCTTCCCTCAAAGGCTATGGACAGTTGCGCTCTTTTGACAACATCATTATTAATGTTCTGCGTGGTCCATATAGACTCTGCTACAAACCAGAATCAATCCATATCCTCATCCCCCACACCCTTAAAGGTAGGCAGTTTCATGTACATAGCCATGTAGTCCTCAGGTGGTGGTGGAGGTGGGGTAGGATAATTCTTACCCTTGTGTGGGTTTGATGATGGTGTGGCCGAGGGACTAGTCCCAACTTGCATAGCCTCGCCCTAGCTAAAATCAGGAAATTCCCTTAAGGGATTGTATATTGATCTATCTCCTTCTTGATTAAACCGATAGTATTTACCACTTTGTGTCATGCTTCCACTATGATCGTGGGTCATTCACTTGGTGTGGCTACACAGGACACCCTTTTCACTCAATAGCATCTTAATCAACAACAACAGGGTTTACATGAACTTACCTCTAAATCCTTTGAAGAAACTTCGCTCCACTTCCGAATATGACACAAACTGATCGATTGCAAATTCTATTACAAATCCTCCCAAAATACTATCAACCCAGTGATCTACAATCCTGGTGATATTTTTATCAGTCTTTTCCAATTCTTGGATTAATTCAGGGGCCCACTGTGTGACCTAATCATCTTTCCTGTAGGTTTGGAACTCTTCCAATCATGCTAGCCACTCTTGCAATTCGTGTGTGAAAGATACGAAGAATATTTCATGCACCTCTGTAAACATGCACTTGTTTTTCCACTCTTCAGCAGATATCTTCTTACTTCTATTCTCTTTTAGGTCAAACTCCTGAATCTTCTTTTTTGAACCAATCCTCAAGCTCAGGCTTCAATGGCTGCCAATGACCCTGTGGCATTACCTGATCTCTCTCTCAAAATGCTCCCGGTCCTAGCAACGAAACCATTTTTTGGCTTTAGGAGTCTTAACCCAGGTTCAGTTTTAATTTTTTCCAACAAACCCTTTTTTTACTGGCCCTTTCGGCAATGGCCTACTTGCGCAGGTCAAGTTCTCACCCAAAGTAGTATGGGAGGGTGCTGGAATCAGGTTTCCGCATCCCGAGAGAGATAAAGTTAAGTGAAGTGGTTCCTTTCAGATCAGGTAGACCCATGCAGGAGAAGCCCTAATACAGAAATCCTTAACAGTATATCGACGGAGCAAAGATCATAAATCATCGGATAACATATAACCATAGCAAAGCACTAAAACCAAATCTATGCATTCATAAGATCGCATCCACATGCACATTAGTAAAGCATCAATATTCAGTGAGCACGTATATTCTCAGAAATAACATAAAGCATATCCGATAATCATATCATAGAAATAATTCGATGTCACAAACATTCTATTGGGGTTCCCGTGTTTTGGCCAGATTGGCAAGACCAAAAGATTAGACAACATCAAACCACTTTCAGACCTCAGGATCTAGCCCTCTTAGGTCCAGAGAGGAATCTCTCTATGATTGTTAAAGGTAATGTCTATGAAGCTCAAAGGTTAAGATATTAGGCTAGTTATAGGCACAGGGTTTGTTTGTTTGATTGTTTGTTTGGTTGCTAGTCATCAGGAAAGATGGGTTCAATGTAAGACAAGGATGAGCAAAGAGGATTTAGGTAGAGATGAAGTATTCCAGGAGCTATTAGAGTCAGCCTTTGCAGCTTTCCTTTAGTGATCAAACATGCTCTTACAAAGTGATTTTAAGGTGTCAAGGTCAAATTTTGTCATTTCAATGAGTCTTCAAGCAAAATTTGGTCACTAGGCATTAAGTCTAGGGGTTGCTTTTACTCCTGTCAAAGTTGTCCAAATGTCGGTTCATGTCACCATTCAGCTGAGTGTACCATCGTTCAAAGGGTTTTCATCATCATGTCAGGTTCCAAAGAGTCATTTTACACCTCGTTCATGCTTCAGTTGTGCCTAGGTAAGGTCCATTTCCCTCACCTAGGGTTTTGGAGGTAATTTCTCTTGGATGGTCAAATCATTAGAAAAACTTGTATCCTGATGTTCATACACCTTCCCCTATCATTAATTTACCTTATTAAACACTTCCCATCACTGAGATCCCTCAAATTCCTCATTTTTGCACAAACCCTAGTTTCTTGCCACAACTTGGCAATTTTCTAGGCTAGGCTTGTGTTTTGCCCTTTTGGACCCCTTCCCCTCACTCAATCTCTAAGATTCCACTTTCCCCTACTTCCTGACATCCCTCCCTACTTCCCAAAATTTCCCCAAGAATTTAGAAGCCCCTTATCCCCTTCATTTCGCTTCATTTCGACAAAATCCCTTGTTTCACACATCGGGATAAGTCTCACTCAAAAGATGTTTCAGAGCAATCAAAGATGAATTTTGGAAAACGGAGAGAGGTTTTTTTCCAAAACATGCCAAGGAAGAAAAAAATCCTTCACTTTTTACACAGGTATAATGGTTTTGGAGAAATGTCAAGAATACCATTGCCTCAGGAGAGTTGATGCACCTACAGGAAGTAGTGTTGGGCGATTTGATTTTTGATAGGGTAAATGAACTCCAAATTGAAAAATTCTACTTGGGTTGGAAATTAGACTCCAACATCTTTCCAAAAAACTATCACATGCCTAATTTTGACACCGGGAAGGCCTCCAAAAGCCTCCTGCAAAATGCACTATGTAGCGCGCTACGCATATAAAAGTGCGTGCTACTCATTGGGCCAGAACACAAAAATTTTTGCCATTTCTCTCCGACATCAAATTTTCTTGGTTTTTCCATGTTTGAACATCAGCAGAGGCCAAGACACATCAAGGAAGTGAAAAAAATGAGTTTTAAAGCCAAATTGTGTGTTGGGCTGGCGCGCTACGCGTTGGGTGACGCGCTACGCGTATAGCGAAAATTTTCAGTGTAAAATTACACTGGCGCTACGCGTTGGGTGACACGCTATGTGTATAATATCAGAGCCAAAAAATTTCGCTCCTTCATCCAGATTCATGCCAAATTTCCTCTAACTGCTTGCAAGTAGGTTCTTTACGTTTTCTCAATGAATTTTGGACATGATTATGGTGTTTTGAAAGTGGAGAAACAAATGTTTAATGTGGAGAAATGTAAACCCTATGTTTATTTCCAAATTCACTTCTTGGGGTTTTGAGGCAAATGATAGTGACTGTGTGGGGGTTTCCAAGCTTATGTTGTTGATATATATGCCTGTGTCATCTATTTTCAGTGGTGTCTCTGCTTCCACGCCCTCTCTTTGCCATTACATCACTGCTGTCATTATTATTGCCATTGTCATTTTAACACTGCTCATCATTCATGTTATGACATAGTCTCATTTTCACTTGTCCACATCCTCCATTGACATTGTCAAACACTGCAAGGGCTATTTCTATTGACCTACACTACACTACATTCATTCCTATTCACGTGTCAAATCCCCATGTAGTCAAGGAGTGGCTATTTTCCATTCAAACTCCTTGTGACAGTCCTTTTCCCATTCTGATATTTCCTATAGCACCTTGACATATATGTGACACATATGACATTGGAGCATATACCAGACTCTTGTTTTCATCATAACCATATCAGCATACTTTTCATACACATTGTGACACCATGACAGAGACCGACACATCACTACAGAGACAATGTTTTCACTACTGAAACTGCATGCACCAGGAGGATACTGAAACGAGGTGAAACACATGATCCACTCCGGATTTTGGCCGAGGCTTCATTGGCTGGGCATGATACATGATGGAGGGTCTTCGCTCCGAATTTGAGCAAATTTGGAGAAATTTTTGTCATTTTGAAAAATTTTGGTCTCAAAACAGATTTTTCAGCCATACGAGTAGCGCGTCGACGCGCTCGCTTATGATTGGGACACTTGCTGGAGGAAAAATTTATATTTTTGGGTTTTTCATGGTAAGTTATGCATGCTCCAGTATGGCCAAAGCATTTCACTAAGTTCTGGATGATCAAAAGGGCCAAAAACACCATGAAAACCACCTTTCTGCCACCTTTTGCACCAGCAGGAAGTACTTCTGGGAGAATGAAGTTTTGGAGGGGAAAATGAGCTCCAAATTGAAAAATTCCACTTGGGTTGGATAGCCAACATCTAGGGCTTTCCAACGAGCTATCATGAGCTCAATTTGGACTCCGGGAAGTGCCCCAAAAGTAGGCTGAAAGGCGCGCTACGCATATGGCTCAAGCGCGCTACGCATATAGATTTTTGGTCAATTTTTCACCTTCCAGCTCAGAATTTCGGCCAGTTGGACCAGTTTTTCTTGTGGATGTAATTTTTGAGTTATCTTGATGTAATATTATGGTTGGCATGTAACTTGGACTCATTTTTACCTATTCTATATGATTCACTCCTAAAAAAGTAAAAATCAAGTGAAAGAATCAGTTTCCTTCCTTTTAGAGGCAAGTTGTTTGGCTGCCTATATTCTAGCTCCTTGTTTAGAATTAGTTGGAACTGCTCCTAGAAGGAGGAATTCGACCCCTAGAGGCATGGAAAGGGGTTAGGATGCTCTATATGATGTAATTTCTCAATCCTTTTCAGAGGTTGGATAGGTTGGACTCTTGGGAAGATTTTGGCACACTATTGTACATATTTTTCATATTTTGGCTAAGGAAAGATCGGAGGTTTTGCAGCACCTGTTGGGATTCTTGTGGCTTTCAGTTCTTGATGGTGTTTTCTCTCAGTTTATTGTAAGTTCTTTCATGTTTAATGTATTCCATTCCCTTCTTATTCTTCTGAAACTAAATGAATGAGTAAATGAGGTTGAATCCATTGTTTCAGTGCTCTGCCTTTAAATTTGTTTAGTTTTACATGTTTTCGCCTGTTTGGAGAGGATCCATGTTTTCCCTTGCCCTCTTCAGCTCCTTTTCATTCTGATCCATCCATAAACTTAATCAAAAGCATCAAGACTACTGCCTACCTCGCCCCAACTCGAATTCTGCAAAGATCTGGCCTTATCCCCAAACCCAAAAATTGTTTTTCCCATTTCTCCAACAAAAAACCCAAAAATCAAAATCAAAATTTCCTATCTCTTTACTAGCCTAAGATCAGTTCCTATTTTAATTCATCTTAGCCCCTTTTGAAAACCTTTTGCTGAGATAGACCCGGAGAGAGCCCTCTCCTGTCCTCGTAGGGCTAGCTACGAGGCTGAGCGTCGTTTGATGTAGCCTTGAGTTTTACCTTATTTCAGCCTAAGGTAGATTTGAGCGCTAACGGAGCATTCAAAACCATTGGGAAATGGAGTGGGGGAAAGTTTGCTTGCTAATCAATATGCGAGCTTTCGGTGGGCTAGTCATCTAGAATGTTGGATCTTAAAGATGATTGTGTGGTATGGAATGGTAAGGGAGGAGGAAACAATAAAGACTTAGAACACAAAGTTAAAGACCTGATATCAAAGAGATACTTTGAACTCTCAATTCTTCGGCCTCCAGCTTGAGGGATCTTAGAAAGGTTCAATCAATTGAAAGGATCCTAGTGAGATAGAAACAGGGTTCTAGACCTCCCAGTGTTCCCAATTCTTTCGATTAAATCATAACAAGAACAATCTAAGAACAGATTCATTTAATTCATACATCAGCTAGCAGGCAATAACATCCACTACACTGGTTAAATTAACTGAAATCAACTCTTAGATAACACATTTAGTAGAAAAAATCAAAGGCAAGGAGAGTAGAAACATAGGGTACCTAACAAGGGTAAATCCTATGCCAGTTTTCTGATGCAAGCCAATAGAAATGAAATGAAACAGAATTCAAGTTAAACACAAATACAAAGATAGAAAAACATCACCGCTGCTTTAGATCAGGATCCAAAGAAATGTGCTTTCCATATTAAAAAGCAACAGCAGTCAAGTACAACATTGCCAATAGCTGGATACTCAGTCTGAAAACATCTTCTTCAGCCTATCTTACAACTTTACACAGAGACTTTGTCTCAAATGAAACAACTTTTAATTCTCTGATAACTTATCAACAACCTTTACAATGAGTTTTTTCATGAATTTATAGCTGAGGTGGAGTAGAGAAAGTAGGTGAAACACTATGATCTAAAATTGTGAGAACAAAGTATTTCTCATACAGAGATTGACAGTAGGGGGCGTTTACTGGTTATTTCACCTTTACTAGAAAGGATGAAACCAGAAGCTTCTGGCCCAAAAACTGGCTCTGCCTAAAGAAACAAAATGTAAACACTGAAATAGATCCGATCAATGAAATTATTTTTTTATGTGCAAAGTATTCATTAATCAAAATTTTATGTGTGAATAAGCAAGTTCAAGTATTCTGCAAATGAAGTAATGTGGTTTGAAGTTGAACTAATGAGTTTTGTTCACTGTATAAGTCTACTTGGGAAAAGTGTAATTATGAAAACTTACTGTTTAATGTAGCAGAATCTGAAATATAACAGCAAAAATGCACAGCATAACAGTAAGCATTTTTTTAAGCAGTTCACCCCTCTCTTGGGCTACCTCTGCTGGGTCTAAAAGCCTCTAATTAAGCTTTTCCCTTTTTCATTAATGCTCAAAATATGAATTACACTGTGTAGAAAGCATCAAAAGGAAAAATAAGCTGCAAATTAAGAAACAGAAGACTGAAATCAGTATAAATTGACTATTCATTCACCTCCAATGGATGAGTATAGTCCAACACAACTGATCTTTCATTAGGCCCTGGTGGCTCCACAACCAAAATCACTAGTAAAATCACTGATAGAGTGCCTTGATGGCTCTGAAAAATCTCCCAACAGCTCCAGAATGCTTCAATACCCCAAAATCAAAAAAACATTTGTCCCAAATGGACTTCCCTAGCCAAAGTTATGGCTAACTGAAGTTTGCCCAGTGTCATCTAGAAAAACTCTAGCTAAATCTGGCTAACTGCCAGATAGCACTGACAAATTTGGAGTTAGGCGCTGAATTTGGGGAGCTGCAAAATATTCTGCCGAAATGAGAGGGCTGGCGGATAAGCCCCATGGGACCCGTTCGGAGGTTGGTTGAACAAATTTACGTTATACGCGACATATAATAATGTTTTAACCATATATTTAAATGCACCTCCGCACCTTCCGCCGGTCCACGGAACCACGACCCAGACGAAAAACGCTCCACAAAAAATTCAAATTTTAAATATATATTCGCACCATAGGTTTAACAACAACCACAGCGTGGCCCAATAGTCGGTCCGTTGTGTTTCCATTGGCCCGACCCATGTTCGAATCCGTCCGCGACCAAAACAATTTTTTGAATGCCCATTCCATTCCACCTTGGGGCCACGTGGCGGTGTCCAGGATGGCCACGTGACGCCCTTTGATTGGCCACAAGTGAAATATTCTGTAGAATATTCTATGGAATATTCCTAGAATATTCTGTGGAATATTCTTTTTTTAATAAAAATTTTTTATATAGTCAATTTTGGCCATTTTTTTAATTGAAATTGGCAAACTTCAAAGCTCAATATCTTCTTCATACGGTGTCGGTTTTCAGTGCCGTTCATGTCTACAGGATCGTTTTTCCGAGCTCTTTCCATTCGATCTAGTTTGGACCAATTTTGAGCAACTTCATTTTTGAGCATTTTTCTACAAGAGACTTGATCTCCTGATCACACCTCCCAAATGGGAAGCTTTTGGACCCCAAAATCTCTCTGATTACTAAAAATGATGATGTAGATATTGATTCTCCACTTTTCCACCCCTGAATAACTGAAATCTACCTGATTTCATCAAATGAAGCTTTTGAGAAAATGATAATCTGTCTCTGGAATCAACTGATCGACCATTGCTAAGATTGACGGAATCATGATGCAAATGATTAAAATTTGCAGAACAACAATTGTAATCTACAGAAAACAAACTTTTTCTACACTGATCAAACTTCCCAGAAGACTTAAAATAACTTTCACCTTGAAAACTGTTCACATGGCGAATTCTACCATTTTGAAACCAACTTTTTCCCATGCTAAATGGTGTGTCCTTCTTGCTTGCTCTGCTTTGATTTGACACTTCATTCACTGCATTGGCTGACCGAAAAGGTAATTTGTGCAAAATAACATCATCTTTTTTCAAATACAAACTGTTATCAAACTGAGACAAATCATTAGCAACATCATAAAAAGGTGAATGCTCAAAATCTGGTCATTTCAACATTAACAAAGTTAGACTTTGACTTGCATTAACCAGTCTTTTCAATTGACTTGCATGGAGTAAAGAAGATTCCAGCTTCTTCTTGTGAGCTCTCACAATGTACTCTTTACCATATTTGAACAAGTGATACTTGTTTTCATGGCGATGAAAGATAGCCTTCCTGTCAAATAAATAAGGACTTCCCAAAACAATACCTGAGATATCAAGCGGCACCACATCAAGTTCAACTGTGTCAATAAAGTGTGCAGTTATTGCAAAGCGCAATATGCACTTCCTTGAAACTTGCAAATTTGCATCCTTGCATATCCATCCAAGTGGATAAGGCTTCGTATGTGGAATGGTCTCAAGTTTAAGTTGCTTGACCAAGTCTTCAGATATAAGATTCTCTTGTGACCCACTATCAAATAGTGTGTCAATTTTGGTATGTTTTGAAATTACCCTCACATGGAAGAGCTCTATCCTCCTCTTTTCTTCATGAGTATCTTTGTGACAATTCAAAGAGCTAGAACTGGGAATTGTGTCTTGCACCACTTCTTTCCCCTTAATGTTCTTTAAAACCATGGCGATGCTTTTTGTCTCATCTCCTGAGTCTGACCCTAAGTCTTGCTCAACTGTTGCTACAGTTTTCTCCTTTTATTTGGTCTTGTTTTTGTTCTTATATTTTTCTGGTTTCAATTCAGGATGAAGCTTCCAACAATGATCTTCATCATGACTTGTCTTTGAACAATTCTTGCAAAAGAACTTTCCTTTTTCTTTTCTTGAATTTGCAACTCTCTTCTTTCCTTTGTTTTTGAAATTACTATCCTCATCAAAAGTATTCTTTCCTCTAGATTCTAAATGTGTAGCCTGCACACAGACTTCATCTAAGCTGGTAGGATTGAACATTAGAATAGTATGTTGAAGATAATTGTGCAAACCTCCTATGTATTTCAACAAAGTGTCTTGACTTTGTAAGTCTACCCCAAGTAGAAGTGCTCTCCTTCTAAACTCTTGGGTATAATCTTGCACATTTTGACCCTTAAGTTGCCTAAAATTTTTCCAATTCATGATTGCTTTCTGAATATGAGCAAGAGGATAAAATTGTTTCTTAATAGCTGTAATAAACTCATTCCAAGTTAGAGTTATCTTACCATGCTTTTTAATTTCCTCTTTGGTCTTGGCTTCCCACTAAACCAAATCTGCTCCATCCATTCTTAAAGAGGCTAATTGGATTTTTGTATCATCATCATGCAAATTCTGAATCCTTAGATAGAATTCTAGCTGTCTAATCCAGTTATCCAATTTTTCTGCATTCACATCACCATTAAACATCGACAACTCAAACTTCACATCAAGCTTTAACAAAGGATTTTAAAGAGATGTATTTGTTTTGTGTGACTGATTTTCAGAAGTTGAAGAGGATGATGTGGAGGATGAGGATGACGATGGAGATGGTGGATCACCATTTCCTCCATTCCCTTTCTTAGACTCATCTTTGTCTTTCTTGCCTCCTGAAGAATCTCCTTCTTCTTTTTGGTTTCTAGACCCTTCTCCAGCAATCTTATCATTTCTCTCCTGGTATAGGATCCTAACCATCTCAGTCATGTCCAAGAAAGCTTTTCTAAAGACTCTTTCTTCTTCCTTGGGATCCATTTCCTCATGTACTTCTCCTTCTCTGGAAGACATGTTTGTGGTTGATTCTAAGGCTAATGAGGATGAAATGGAAGGTGGATATAATGGCACTCTATCCCTCCTTGGTTGAGGATTAACTTGTTCTCTAACCAATTGACCTTCCCCTCTTTTCAATTTCAGCCTAGTAAGCATCAAATTTTGCAGAATAACACAATCTTCTTGCAAAAATTTCACAAACTCTTAAGCAAAACCTAGATCTTTGATTTCAATCTGATCTGAAATTGTGAGAACAAAGTATTTCTCATACAGAGATTGACAGTAGGGGGCTTTTATTGGTTATTTCACCTTTACTAGAAAGGATGAAACCAGAAGCTTCTGGCCCACAAACTGGCTCTGCCTAAAGAAATAAAATGTAAACACTGAAATAGATCTGATCAATGAAAGTATTTGTTTATGTGCAAAGTATTCATTAATCAAAATTTTATGTGTGAATAAGCAAGTTCAAGTATTCTGCAAAGGAAGTAATGTGGTTTGAAGTGAAACTAAGGAGTTGTGTTCACTGTATAAGTCTGATTGGGAAAAGTGTACTTATGAAAAATTACTGTTTAATGAAGCAAAATCTGAAATATAACAACAAGAATGCACAGCATAACAATAAGCATTTGTTTAAGCAGTTCACCCCTCTCTTGGGCTACCTCTGCTGGGTCCAAAAGCCTCTAATTAGGCTTTTCCCTCTTTCATTAATGCTCAAATTAAGAATTACACTATGTAGAAAGCCTCAAAAGGAAAAATTAGCTGCAAATTCAGAAAAAGAGGATTGAAATCAGTATAAATCGACTATTCATTCACCTCCAATGGATGAGTATAGTCCAACACAGCTGATCTTTCATTAGGCCTTGGTGGCTCCACAACCAAAATCGCTGATAAAATCACTGATAGAGTGCCCTGATGGCTCTACAACCTGTCCCAACAGCTCTAGAATGCTTCAATACCCCTAAATCAAAAAACAATTCGTCCCAAATGGACTTCCCTAGCCAAAGTTATGGCTAACAGGATTTGCCCGGTGTCACCTAGAAAAACTCCCGACTAAATTTGGCTAACTGCGGATAACGCAGAAAATGCAGGTTAGGCGGCGGGTGAGGGAGAGTGCAAAACATTTTGAAATGAGAGAGTGGCGGATAAGCCCCATGGGACTACACCATTCGGAGGGTTGGTTGAACAACTTTACGTTATACACGACATATTACGTTATACACGGCATATAATAATGTTTTAACAATATATTTAAATGCACCTCCGCACCTTCCACCGGTCCACGGGACCACGACCCAAACGCAAAAAGCGCCACACAAAATTCAAATTTTAAATATATATTCGCGCAATAGGTTTAACAACAACCACAGCGTGGCCCAACGGTTGGTCCGTTGTGTTTCCATTGGCCCGACCCACGTTCGAATCCGTCCGCGACCAAAACAAATTTTTGAATGCCCATTCCATTCCGCCTTGGGGTAA